>CAUYQG010253364.1:0-39095 GCA_963574415.1 Tarsius wallacei
TGAGGTGAAATTTAGAGACAAATATAAAATTACATTGAGCATTAAAGAACATATTGCTGAAGAAATTTTCATATTACACAGGACACCTGATCTCATTATTTACAGTTGATTTTTTTTTTTTTTTTTTGAGTTGGAGTCTCAATCTGTCGCCCAGACTGGAGTGCAGCGGCCGCTCCCGGCCACCGCAGCCTCGACCTGCTGGGCTCCGGCGATCCTTCCGCCTCAGCCTTCCGAGTAGCCGGAACTACAGGCGCGTGCTACCATGCCCGGCTAATTTTTTGATTTATTGTAGAGATGAGGTCTCGCCTGCCCAGGCGGGTCTCGAACCTGCGGGCTCAGGCAATCCACTCACCTCAGCCTCCCAAAGGCGCGGGATTACAGGTTGAGCCACCAAGCCCAGCTGATTTTTTTTTAAATTTTAAAGATGTGGGGTACAATTCAGGGTTAAGTATACAAACGTTGATTATGCAGGTACCCTTGTTGATGAGGTGTGCCCCTCCCTCCCCTAGCAGTTTCCTTCAGCTGCAAATCCCACCTCGCCCCCAGCAGTTTCCCACTACTGCCAATTTACAGTTGATGTTATAGCATCTTTAATTTATTTGTAATTTTACTATGATCTCTGGGTGGACATACCTTTTCAAAGTCAGATATAAAATAGGCATGAAGAATACAGTATGCTTATTAAAGGATTCTGGAGTCTGATTGCTGAGTTCCAATTTTGGAATTACCCCTTAGTTATTATAATGTTGAAAAATTATTTAAACTCCCTGGGCCTTATTTTACAAAGGAAATAATAATACTACATTCCTCACGAAATTATAGATAATCAATCTGAAGCACATAGTTCAGTGCCCTGCAAATGGTAAAGCACAACAAATGTCTATAATGACTACTTAGGTTGTCCCAGCTGCAAATAAGTCGATCATTTCTGTATAAATTCTGACAAATTGAAGATACTTCCCAAACCAACTGAAAAGTCACTCATCTTTGAAAGAGGCCTACAAGTGATATAAAAGTTAGTGATGTTACACACAATAAACAAAGCAAAGCAGTAAATCAGTCACTCAAAAAAATATTGTATTAAAGAGAATTGCATATAAGGTATTAGGAGTTCATAGATTCATAGACTATCTATGTTGGGTGTGGAAATTTAAGTAAATGTTTCCACTGCCAACTGCCCCACTCAGTGTTGAAATCTCCTCTGCCATATTCCCATGGACTAGACATTCATCCTATACTTGAACCCTCCTAATGATGGCGACCTATCCATGAGAAGCCAGTGCTGATTACTGGAAAGTTACCTTAGGTTGGGCTGACATCTGCAAGCGAGACTATCATTTCTGTATAAATTCTGACAAACTGAAGACATGTCCAAAATAAGTGCTGTAAAAGTTAGTGAGATTAAACACAATAAACAAAGCAAAACAAAAAATCCACTTCACAATCACACCCAATAAATACTCATTGTATCAAAGAGAAGTGTGTATTAGGCCTTAGGAGCTCATAGATTTCTCTTGACTTAACCCATCCTCCTGGTTGGCTTCTGTGCCTCTCCATGTGTCAGTGGCTTATGTATTTGAAGACAGCTATTTTCTAGTATTCTCCATTCCCTTCACTTCCCAAACCTATGAGGGGGGACCCCCCAAAAAACTGGAATTATCTTTTGGATGGCAGGCCCCTTGTAGTAGAGGCTTCCCTTGCTGGGTAACTGTTCTAGGAATCCATTAGCATCAGTGTACCAGCTAGTGTTGTTGTGAGAGACTGCATTCGGCTTCAGTGAATTTTTGGAGATTGTTTCAACATGTTAGCCCATTTCATGGTGGGTGATTTATGAGTGCACCTGCCTACACTGTGCTGAGTGTTTGGCAGTTTTTGACCAAAGAAACAGCATGACCTCCATGCCCCGCCCTTCCTATTCTCCCGATCTCACCCTGGGCAACATTTTTTTGTTTCCCTGGATGAAAAAAGTCCTCAAAGGGAAACATTTGCTGATGTGGAAGAGGTGAAACAAAAAATGGCAGAAGCACTAAAAGGTACCAAAATTGATGAGTTCAAATGCTGTCTTGAGCAGTGGAAAAAGTATCTTGATAGGTGTATAGCATCAAAGGGAGAGTACTTTAAGGTGACTGAAGTTTAAACATATAAGAATAAATATACACTTTTTAAAATACATAATAAAGTCCTGGTTTTTCGGAGTCCCTCCTTGAAAATCCATTGTTCCTTCAACCTTGCTCAAATGACGACTTTGTTATCTTATGTTGTGATTGAGGAACTTTGGAACAGAACTTATTTTAATCAGAAATTTTATTTTGCTGAAAGCAACAGGTGTTACCAAACTAAAGTCTTAAAAAAAAAGAAAGGGGTTTATTTTTTCTTTCATATAAAATAAATCTTGCAGTATTCAGGCCAGACCCAATGTGGTGACTCAGCAAATTCAGAATCAGCATATTCTAGATTCCTTCTGCCACCCTGAAGGTATAATTCTCATCTGCAGGCTCTGAAGGTGACCACTGTCATTCCAGAGAGGAAAAATGATAAGAGCAAAAAGAAACAGGGTGAGATCTCCTGAGTCTGCCTCCACTTTTAAGGAGCTCTTCCAGATGTATTTACAGCACCTTCTACTTACTTCTTTTTGGTCAGAATTATGTCACCCCCTCAATCCTAATGTAAGGAAGGGAAGGAAATACGATTTTTAAACACAGTTTTATATCTACTCTGAATAAAAGCAGAGTTCTGTAAATAAGCAAAAAGGGTAGACTAGAAATGAGGTAGACAGTGGCAGTCTGCAACAGAATGTCTTCTTAAAATATCCCCTTTGGAAATGTGGCCTCTACTTCAACAATAGCCTGGAGAGGGGACGATTCTGATGAGTAGAATAGGACTGCATCTTCTATGGAAATTCAGCTTCTAGAAAATGGTGCTGATTAGTTAAAATAACAGAGAAAAAGTACAGAGAAGCTCTTACTTGGGCAAAGTTTTGTTTATCCAATTCATTTGAGCTCAGAGCCAATAATCTTAATGTTTACCAAGGCTTCTTACCTGTTGAAAGTTAAAAGCCTGCTTTTTCCTGGTCTGTTTTCAGTTCTGCACTATAACCAATGTGTAAATGCAGTAGGTCCATAAATCAGCCTTGGTTAGGTTAATTTCTCACAAGGATGGGACTCACTAAAATGTCTATCAGTAAGTAAGTGGCATAGTTGTAATGTTTTAGGAAGGTGTAAGTTCATGTATGAACTTTTTTATGAAACGTGTGTTAGTGCCATTGATATTTCAAGTACAGAGTCTTGTTGGGATAAATGGCCTGTAGCAACTTCATCTAATCACTTTGTTATTAACTTCTCTTTCTACCCAAAAGATCCCAGATTTCACTGGAAGGATGGAATTCCCCTCTCCCCCAAATAGCATAGTAGTACTCTTTAGGGATAACTATAAATAAGACCAAAGAAAATGCATGCTTCTTTTACAAGAAGTCCTGGAAATTTGTATTTGGTCTCCAAAAGTGAAAAGAGGGAAGATAAGAAGAATAATTGGTACATCACAGACATTAACAAATCTACACATTCTATACAGAGAAGTCCAGACCTCGCTAGCTCAATTATACACACCCAGGTGTCAGTGGTAGAAATAATCAGGGCCTTCTTCTAGCTGAAGTGTCATGAATACAGGTAATGTAATTAGTAACTGATTTTTCCCCAAAACACCTAAGGAAGAACCTCTAATGGCTGATTCTCTGTGCTCTTTATACAAGGAATGGTCTTGACACTGAGTACTGACAATTAACATCACTTACAAGGCCAACTTAAAGAACATGCCTTTTCTGTTGTTATTTCTCTGTCCTCATGTCCATGTTAGAACTGAGATCCAAAGTCTATCTTTCTGAAATAGATAAGAATAAAATGTAAGACTACAATTCAAATATAGGTGGATAAATCCAAATTGTGTTTGGCCTCTCCGTACGCTTCCTTGACTCTGATAGAATTTTATTGGACAATCACTGAAGGTTTCTTTCTATTCAGCAGTTTTTCCATCAACCCAAAGAAAGAAGTGGCAAAAATATGGTCCAATATATGATAGCTGATTTCCAAAAGACAATAGTGATGGAAAGGAAAAAATGTCTATAGAATGCATTTTGCTTTTATCTTGTAATCAGTAGGCTATGTTTTCTGTGAGTTCCAATTACTATTATTTCTTTATTCATTCATTCATTCATTCATCTGTTTAATGAATAGCACTCATTCCCTTAGTATCTACTATATACTAAATACTGAGAATATAAAAATCTATGAAATTGTTTCTGCCCTCACAAAACTTATGATGAAGTGACTACTGATAAATTACCTTTAGAGTTCTTCAGGCATCCAAGAATTTATAGTAAAATCTCAAGGGAGTTAGAGTAGGTATTAATAGTCCTATTTTAAAACTGAAGAAATTGAGGTTTACGGAGGTTAAGCAACCTATCTGGATTGTACAGAAAGCAAATAGCAAAGTGAGTTAAGTGTTAATTCTTGATAAGTTTCACATTTTAATGTAATTGTTATTTGCATATGAAATTTTATTATAAGAACATTAGGTGAAGTTTGATGTCTATCTTTTTTAACATCTTTCAGGAATAATAATATTCTAGATTCCTGAAATACAGGTAGTTTATGCTGGTTGACTCATGCATTGTGGATATGAGCTATTGATAAAATGGGATGAAAAGAAATGGCAAGTGAATTTGTTGGTTGCTTCATGGACTAAAATTCTAGCGATATCAGAGGCTGAAAGTTAAGGTTTAACTCCTATCATCTGCCAGTCGTTAGGGACTTGATAAAGACTTATGGGCTTTTAAGATGTGTGTATTTTAAATCATTGAGTCATATTTAAAGAATTACTTAAGAAAATGGGATCACTTCACCTGTGTTCTAAAGAAGTCAGAGAACATATTTTTCTTTTTAAATAACCAAAAATAGAGACCTTTTTCTTTTTAAAAAACTCTCTTTTTATTCAACTTTCATGTTTTATCTAAAAGTAGATTTTGTGGTGGTTGCTATCTCTCTTAATATAGCCTATTGCTAGAGAGTTTAAACTATCCAGGGCTAAAGACAGAAGATTGAGATATGGCCAGGAATGATTCATATTTGTTTCTCTTCAGAGGCAGAGGGTGTCTGGGTCAGTGGTTATCAAACCCGTCACATACCAGACTCACCTGGGGAGCTTGCAAAATAGTCAATCTAGAACCATGGAATTTTGGGGGGTGGGACCCAGGCATTTGTGTTATTTTGAAATATCCATAGACGATTCCAATGGACAGCCAGATTGAAAATTGTTAGAAACTTTCACTTCTGTTGGAAAGGAAAGCTGATTGTTATTAAAGAGTGAGTGGTTTGTAGTGTTGCTCACATTTTCCAAATCTGTATTTAATGGAGATTCTGGTCAGTTTGCTAAAGATTATCTCATCTGGCTTAGCCAACTGCTTTGCTTATGTGGTTCTACATTTGGATTCAACTTCCTAAATATGTTAAATGCCTATCTGACACCTATATTTGAGTAGGTTATTTGCAAAACTAAAATTTGTAAAAATGTAAATATTTTTGATTGCCCACAGCTTTGATTATATGTCAATTTTTGACTCTTCATCATTAGATCTATGCTTATAATGCGAAAATAAAATAGAGACCCCAAAACAATTAGTAGGATATTAGAGCATTTGAGTTCTTATTACTTTTTAAAAGTTTTTTATTGGCTGATATAGAAGGTGTTGGGTGTCAAATTATCCAAATATTCCTCAAAATTTCTGGTTACCTACATATATCCTTCTAGTCATTAAATATTCATGTGCACTTAACCTCAAATTTATACATTCATAATTGGAGTGCCTATGCTTTTTTATGAACAGGTGATAATGTCTATTGCATTGTCAAATTCTTCTATATTGACAATTCTTCTGTGTGTGGGCAATGGGGGTAAAGAGAGCAGAATTCACATCCTGATCTGGCTTTTCTACAAACTGTATAACTTGGGAAAATGTTAACCTCGCTGAGCCTCATTTTTCTTATTTGTGAAATGGGAATGATAATAGTTCCTGTCTCTTAAGCATATCTTTTTAAGTTTTAAAAAGATAATGTATGTAAAGCTCTTGACACTGTGCCCAGTACAAAAGCACTAGATATTATTATAGATATTAGTTCTATCATTGTTATTCAATTATTTGACAAAAGAAAGAAAAACAAGAAAAACTGACATGCTTTGGAGATTAAGGATAAGTGGAAAACGTTGTGTCTCAATATTCTATTGAGAGTATTTGAAATGTGATAATTTGAATATCTGCAATCTAAAATCAAGAGGTATGATGTGGCATATTTTATTTCAAAGGAATGCTACAAAATTTTATCTATTTTGGCATAAGCTTTATCAAAGTCATTTTACTTGCCTTGAGCATTTTGTAGAAAAGGATAGGGAAAATTCATCCAATAGTACAGAGAGAAATAAATTTTCTTTCTGGCAAATCACTGGCATTCCTTGGGGCTGGGGTGTGGTAGGGTAGGATAGGATATGATCAAACCAGTAAAGTGTTGCTGTGAACTTGATTTCTTTTTTAAAAGGTGAGAGACAAAACCTTGGGAACAACACGAACAGTCATGATCTTCCAGTTGCTAATAGAAATGTTTATAAGCTGACCTGCTACAGTTACCTACTTCAGAGCACAAAACTATCGTGTATTTTCTCTTCTTCTAGTATGTCTAGTGATATTATTTCAGTTATTTTATATTATCACTCAATTCAGAAACAAAATACAAACAGAAACAATAACGATTAAAGTAATTTTTAAGAGCAGGGATAGAAACTCAATTCTCTACCTATTCTCCTTTGGCCTCTAATTTTCTTTTCTTCAAGTAGCTTTTACTTCTCTCTCCTCACTGATTCTAATAAGTTATTGCAGTTTTTGTCTACCTTTGCCATATTTCACTCTAATTTAATTCCTGCCTCCATGTCTACACTTTAAATGGCAGTTTCTATATTCAAAAATCAGTTATTACTTAGCTCTGGAGGGTGAAAGCTAGCCAGCTGTGTACGTACATTTTCTTAAAATTTGCATTGAATGTTACTCCTGGGATAGTGGTTGAAACTTTGCCCAGAGTTATTCTGTTAGTTTAAAAAGTAGGTATTGATTGATGTATAATAGAAGAATTTCTAATGTCAGGAACATTTTATTTTATTTTTGGAGCAGGTGGTAATGGAGGCTTTTTTTTTTTTTACTTCTGTCTTTATGAATTATCCATTAAAACATTAATTTTTCTCTCTACCCAGAGCTGGAATTTTATATTCCTAAACCTATTAGAGTCTGTTCTCACCTCTTCTCTTTCCTGTTAGGCATATTTTCTCATGTCTAAGTCTTTTCTTATTATTGAGCCGACTTAAAGTTTCTAGATGAACTAAAAGTTGCCTTTTCTTGTAGCTTATGTTGCAAGCATCAAATAATAGAAAAACAAGGAGAATTTATTCTCCTATCATAAGCTTAATGAGTCACACTCTGGGGCAGAATGCAGGTTGGTGGGAAGAAGGAGAAAAGTAAAGAAAAGTAAAAAGTAAAAAGTACAGAATGGGCATGTTTCAGGAAAAACTCCAACAGGACTTCTGAGCTGAATTCTATTGATGCTGCTTTATGATACGCGTCAAAAGAAATGCAGGAAACAGCTTTGCTTGAAAGCTTGGAATGTTGTGGTAACTGATATTTAGGTGAAGGAATGTTACAATTGGAATGACTGGCCTAAAACTCTTCCCGAAACCATCAATTTTATTTATTAAACTTACTGAGGAAAGGAAAAGTGACAAGAAAAGGCATAGATCATTTATTTATTTGACAAGTTACTTGGAGTTCTTTTCCTTGGTAGGACAGCAATTGCGAGGAATTTTTTAATGCTGGGCATATGTGTTTGCTTGGTTTAAAATTGTTTACATATTTACTGACAAGTCACTAATGAAAACAGAACAATCCAAAGGACTTTTTTCTCTGTGTCTGGGGATCACTATGAAAGTTGCATTTTTAAAGGATGATGACCACAGTTGTTTTTAGGATTCCTGAATGAAGTCATGAAGTCTTAAAAATGTTGGAACCCAAAGTTTTGACTCATGTTACAATTTGAGTAACTTCTTTATAGAAAAGGGCTTGGTCTAATTTTGAGTCTGTGGCTTCATTTTCACTAACTTGAGGCTCATTTCCTAAGCATAATATTTATAAGCCCATAATTAAGGCAATATGTTAGACTTATTTGAGTGGTGAGGAAATATATACATCCAGGCTATTTAGGGTGCCTTTTCTCAAATCGGGTGTTCTGCACTATACTTTGCAGTTAATATGTGTGTTGTAAAATAAAGACTTTTGGTCCCTCTGTTAAATAGAGTTAAACTTATTATTTTATCATTTTTTAATTTTTGAGTTGGAGTCTCATTCCATCACCCAGGTTGGAGTGCAGTGGCATACTCATGGCCACCCAAGCGTCAACCTCCTGGGCTCCAGCGATCCTTCCACCTCCGCCTTCTAAGTAGCCAGAACTACAGGCACATGCTACCATGCCTGGCTTTTTTTTTTTTTTTTTTTTTGCTTTACTGTAGAGATGAGGGTTTGCCAAGTTGCCCAGGCTGTTCTCAAACCCGTGGGCTCAGGCTATCCCCTCACCTTGGTCTCCCAAAGTGCTGGGATTACAGGCTTGAGCCATGGCGCCCGGCCTCAACTTATTTTTGAGCAAGATTCCCAGGAGACTGAAATGTGCAAGTGAGCATTGTGACTGACCAAGAAAGGACAAGGCATGCAGCATTTCCAGACTTTTATAAAGGGGTATCTATTCTCATCTCTCAGAACTCTGTTTCACAGATATGGTGAAGGAGAACCTGCCTAGAGTGATAGGGTTCCTTGTAAGTAGAAGCTGGCAATCAACCCCTCTGGATCTTGGTCTTCTAAAAGCACATCACCTGCCCGATTTAACAGCAGGGCTTGTGTCCCCCTTCTCTGGTGCTGCTTGTGTTTATACTTCCTGAGAGACCAGCCAGTGGAGGCTATTGACTGCTGTCCAATATGGGACATTCCTATTGATTCGTCTTAAACCAAGGTGCCTCATATCAGTTTGACCTTCCTTATACGTGATCCTTTGTCCTTATCACGGATTCCTGGATCAGTTAGCTTTGGTCAGAATAGCAGTATGAAATGGCCCAAACCACAGAAATTTAGTTCTGTTTTTCCTTAGATGGAGCTTTGATGAGCAGTTAAGTTTTAAGGACTATTCAGTTTAGAGGGCATTCACCTTAATGCAAGATATCCATTCATTTACTCATTCATTCGGCAAGCACTACTGAATACCTGTTAAGTATGAAGCACCATGTGAGGTCGTAAGAATGTAAACATGGATAAGACAAAACATCTCAAGCAACTACTGGCTATTTAAACAGTTCATATAATATATGTTCTTACTTCATAACAAATTGTCCAGGTATAAAAGTAGCTGCTTCATTTTTGAAAGCCAGTATGGATGATTTTAAAATATAGATACTAATATTATTGTTAATATATATTAATATATACTTATTAATATATTTAAATATGTACTTACATATTTCAAATGTTTAAATATATTTAGTTATGTATTTTTAATATATAACATATAGAAATAATTTACAGTCACACGTCACTTGATAGCAATTTTGTCATTGTGCGAACATCATAGGGTGTATGTACACAAACCTAGATGGTCTAGCCTACTACACATCTAGGCTATCTAGGTATAGCTTACTGCACCTAGGCTACAAACCTATACAATATGTTACTGAATATGCTGAATACTATAGGCAATTGTAACACAGTGGTTTTGTGTATCTAAGCATATGTAAACGTAAAAAAGATATCATAAAAATATCATATTATAATCTTATGGGACTGTCATATATGCAGTTGACCAAAATGTCATTTGGCGGCACATAACTGTATATAAATATGTGATAAATATATAAATATATATAAATAAATATATAAAACCTCTTTGTTATTTTCCTGTTATTTCATCTAAATATAATATTGTATTCTCCCTGCAGAAAACAGCATGATGAAGCACCAGTTCAGGGATGGGGCACCAGGAATCTAGTACTTGGTTGTTTAATTGATGACACTGGCAGATTATGGTCTCTTTCCCATGCAAAAGTCATGGTGCAGGTCTGCATGATGTCATCTTCTTTTCCCTTTTGCATGCTTAAGACAGGCAGGCCAGATGGCACCAATTCACTGAGGGGCAGGAAAGGGATAACATAGTAGCATCTGCAGTGCTGGCACGAGAAACTCATCTATAGCAGTTGTGTGGACCCTTGCTGCCTCTTGGCTGTATCTCCCTGTGCTCAGTTGCAGGTCTTGACAAAGAAGAGGATTTCAGGGTAAGGGCAAAATTAATTTGTTCTCTTATCTGAGCTTAGAAGGATCCTGGGCTTCTGTTAATATCCATCAAGACAGTTCTAGAGTCATCTTAACCTTGCCCAACATTGTCAGTGTGCATATGTAAAGGATCCCTATTGCTCTATTGGATTCTGATTAAATGTGCTGTAAATTACATGCAGAAATCTTAGCAGGGTTAAACATCCACCTGTGTTGGGAAAAAAAATATTTTCACATGGGACGTTTAAATATATCTATTAGAGTCTCCTTTTTCTCTCTGTATCAATAGCTTTAGGGGGTACAGCTAGTTTTTGGTTATGTGACTGCATTGTATAATGATGAAGAAGTCTGGGCTTCAGGTACTCCCCCCACTCCCACCGGTGCACATTGTACACAATAGGTGATTTTTCATCCCTCACCCCCGCCCCCCCCCGCTTCTGAGTCTCCAGTGTCCATTATAACATTCTATTTGCCTTTGAGGTTCCTTAGTATAGCTCCCACTTATGAGAACATGTGGTGTTTGGTTTTCTGTTCCTGTGTTAGTTCACTTAGGATGTTCTCCAACTCCATCCAAGATGCTGCAAAAGACATTATTTTATTCTTTTTTTTATTGCTGAATAGTATTTCATAGGGTATATACACCACATTTTCATTATCCACTGGTCAGTTGATGGGCACTTAGGTTGATTCTCCATCGTTAAAGAAAGTTGGGATGTCTTGGGGTGGAAAGATAAAAAGGAGATTACTGAATTAATTGACTGTTGACGTTGACATCAGTTGCTAAGAGGATTATCTGGGAGTGCTCTCACTTCATAGTCAGTGAGGGACAGTGAATGTGGGAAAACACTCTTCATGGGCCTTCTCCTAACAGCCCCACTGCTCACCCTTCTTTTGGCTACCATTCTGCAAAGCAGCAGTCTCGTGCATTGCTCTTTGTTGAATCACTGGGTAACTGCTGATCTCAATACTAAGTTATAGCACTGCTTTTCCTTCGATCAGTTCTTTGTTCATTCATCCTTTCACAATTCTCTATGGTTTTACTCACCACGTGTAGGGTACTGTGCAAAACACCAAGGAAAATACAGCAGCATGTGAGGTACATTCTGCTGTCCACTGCCATGACCACAGCTAAACATAATACAATGGAATGTGTATTCCATTGCTCTGTATTGCATATAGAGTAGTGCAAAAGAAGTGGTAACAGCCTTGTAGAATGTGATCACGAGTAGGCTGATTCCAGCCACTGATAGCTCAGTGTGGACCAGCCTGTGAGCGGGCTGAGTAAGCAATATCCTAGCAACCTCATTAAAAAAAAAAGCAGCCAGGCATGGTGGCTCAAGCCTGTAATCCCAGCACTTTGGGAGGCTAAGCCGAGAGGATTGTCTGAGTCCAGGGGTTTGAGACCAGCCTGGGCAACTTGGTGAGACCTCGTCTCTACAATGTAACAAAAAGATTAGCTGTGTGTTGTAGTGTGCACCCGTAATTCCGGCTACTTGGAAGGCTGAGGTGGAAGGATAACCTGAGCCCAGCAGATCGACTGGGGTGGAGTGCGACTCTGACTCAAAAAAAAAAAAAGAGAGAAACATGAAATTAGCTTATTGTATTCTTTCAGGACTTCATTTTGCAACTTTCATGCACTCTTGAAGCAAAGGCCACGACACCCATAACTTTTGTTCCTTTTGAATAGTCTACCTTCTGGAAATGTAAATGGGTACTCAGTATAGTACAGATATGATCATGAGTCTGCTCTGGTGCTCATTGTTTCGAGGAGGTCTAAGACATGCCTTTCTTTCAGATAGGTTGTTCTATGATCTATGATAATATTTTAATGAATGAAACTTCCACATTTTATGTCCTATTTTCTTCATTTTGAACAATCATAGTCATCATATCTCATCAATTTTAAGATATACATTTTTTTACATTTTGATGTCTTGGAAAATGGATGTGTCTTATGAGGGGAACCCCCAGAAAACAGAAATATCTTTTGGAGGGCAGGCCTCTTGTGGTGCAGGTTTCCCATACTGAGTAAGTGTTCTAGGAACCCATCAGCTTTGTGTACCACCTAGCATTATTGTGAGAGGCTGCCTTCAGCTTCAGAGTTTGTTTTGGAGATTCTTCAATGTATTTGCTCATTTCATGATGGGAGATTTATGAGTGCACCTGTCCATACCGCTCTGAATATTTGGCAGTTTTTTTTTTTTTTAAACAAAAAACGGCATGGTTCATCCTCCCTATTCACCTGATCTTATTCCGAGCGACTTTTTTTGTTTTCCCGGATGAAAAAAGTCCTCAAAGGGAAGCACTTTGCCAATGCAGAAGAGGTTTAAAAAAATGAAGCACTAAAAGGCATAAAAATTGACGAGTTCAAAAACTGTTTTGAGTAGTGGGAAAAGTGTCTTGATAGGTGTATTGCATCAAACAGAGAGTGCTTTGAAGTTGACTGAAGGTTAGACATATAAGAATAAATACATAAATACACAATTTTTAATAAATAAATTCTGGGTTTTTTGGCATCCCCCTCATACAATCAATGACATATCCTAGTTGAGTTGGCAGCATTCCTTTTTATCCTTTAAAACATTTTATTTGGAGGCACATTCCTCTACAGGGATAACATTGGAGACCCCCTCTCCATGTTTCTGATACATGATGCATTAAAAGAATCCAGGGATTCATGTCATTGGGTCCTACCATTGTGAGAAAACCAGTGCCCTTTATCTTCTATCCTGACATATTATTGTATCCTTTCCTTATTGCATAGTTAGATATGAAGTAAAATTGGTTCATGAATTTGGACTGTTTCATAATAAATTCCTCTAACATTCAGTGAATGCTACAAAATATGCATTATGCAAATAGCCACACTTGAATAATATAATAAGTAAAAAAGGAACTGTTATATGATGAGTTAAATGACTATGAGAGGTGTCATAATACAATATTTGATTAAATACTAAAGGAGAAGATCAGACAATATAAATCCCAAGTAGGAAGGGTTACTTTGGGCTGGGAAAAATTAATGGAAGATATGAGAGGTGAAGTGGCCTTTGAAATCTATAAAAAGTGTGTATGAGTAAAAATGGGGGAGAGGAAAGAGGCTTTTCCCTCTAAATTTTTAGCATCTATCTTCAGTTGACACAGCTGTAGATGAATTCAAAGTAGATGTGTATTTTTAGATTCAGAACATGTATTTGAAAAACCAGCATACATTTATGAGATTGGCTCTTTTACTAAGAACCAGTGAGAACGTCTGCTTTTCTGGGAATTCTGACTTCTCACTAAATTGGGGTGGCAAAAGAAGACAGCAAAGCACTGACTCATGTTTGAGATGGCACAGTCAGTAGCAACAGGACAGAGCTAACTCCAGGGAGTTTCAAGGGGACTTGCTATCTTAGACCTGAGGGTGAATGCAGTCTACACCAGGACTCAGAGTGCCCTCTGGAACTGGGTGACATGAATACGCGCTTCTCACCTCAACTGTGCTAGAACAGGCCACGCTTGTGTATTTAGCAGGTAGTTTTGAGATCTTCTAAATAAACTAGCCACAATTTTGCAAGACAGTCTCATATTCCCTTGTGGTCTGCCACTTATGCTTCGGATGACAATGAAGCCCATTCCTCTTGAGATGGTGCTGCGGGTGAAGGGCTGTGCTGTATTCAGGATTTAGAGGAAGGTGGATTCTGTGTGTGTGTGTGTGTGTGTTTCACTCTGTTGCCTAGGCTGGAGTGCAGTGGCATGATCATGCCTCATCATAGCCTTTAACTCCTGGGCTTAGGTGATCCTTCCTCTCCAGCTTCCCAATAGCTGGGATTGCAGGCACATGCCACCATGCAAGGCTTATTTTTTAAATTTTTTTGTAGAGACAAGGCTTTTTTTTTTTTTCAATTTTTTGTAGAGATGAGGTCTTATGTTGCCTAGGCTGGTCTTGAACTTCTGGACTCAAGTGATCCTCCCACCTTGACCTCCCAAAGTGCTGGGGTTACAGGTGTGAGCTACCACAGCTGACCTGGATTTCTGTTTTTTAATGGGCCTGAATTTCTCCCTTCCCCTCTTCTTCATCTTCTTTCTCACATCTTCTAACATTTTAAAGCTCAATTTGAGCATTCTAGAGCAGTTTATCATAAAAATTAATGTGATTTCTTTATATTTTAGTGCAATTCTAAACTTTTAAATTAAGTAATGAGCCAGGCTCAGTGGCTTAGTCTGTAATCCCAGCACTTTGGAAGGCTAAGGAGAGTGAATTGCCTGAGCCTGCGGGTTCAAGACCAGCCCGGGCAACTTGGTGAGACATTGCCTCTACAATAATAAAAAAATATTAGTGGGGCATGGCAGCATACACCTGTAGTTCCAGCTACTTGGAAGACTGAGGTGAAAGGATCACCAGAGCCCAGCAGGTCGACGCTTGGGGTGGGCATGAGTTGAGACTCCAACTCAAAAAAAACAATGGAGTAATGAAGACCTATCTCACAATCATGAATATCAAATCGCACTGCTTTTTTAAAAAAGAAATTCTGTTTCAGTTATCTTTGGCCTTGATGACTAAAACACCCGTATGAACACTTTCAAAAAGTCTTATTTTAACAATTTGCTTGAGGCTTAGGACATCCTTTCCTTTTTTTCCATATGCTAAAGGAGCAGTTCTCAGCCCTACTGACATTATACACTTTCACAAAGGACTGGTGCCTGGATTCTACCCACAGAGATCCTGATGTATTAGTCTGAGGCAGGGTTTAAAATGAGATGTTTAAAAGATTCTCCATGTGAGGGGAGAGCCATGCTTCAGAATCATTGTGTTGGTGTTGGAATCTGGTTAGAAACAGTGAACATCTCTAAATCCAGAGAGCAAGGCTGGTCTAGTCTAGTGAATCATGAGGCAGAATTCTCCATTGGCTGTTGGAACAAAGACTGCTGTGGATATCCAGAACATTCTTGGGCCCCAATGCTGAGTTTCCCCTAGATTAAAGATTTCAACATCTTTGTCTGTTTTCGATTTTCTGGATTCAGAGTAAAGCACCCAGTCATCCTTATAGTTAATATATAAAATACCTTTGGGATAATTAGAAAAAAGCCATGCTTTCTTAAGACATTACTGTTATTTTCTGGGAAATTTTCAGAATAAATATACAAATCTATGACTGTAACATTGTAAATGGCGCCTAATGGTACTGTGCAGTGCACAGACTGTGCAACCACACTCTGTGGCCCATGTTCTTGTTTTTCCTGCTTAACAAGTCATAACCTGAACTAGTGACCTGGAGACTGTGGGCCTCAGATGGTAATTGTTGGTAGGCTGGCCTAGGCATAGCAATTATAATAAAAGGCAACTTCAAAGTCTGAGATGATGGGTTAGAGGATCGCAGAAGGCTCCCTCCTTCATGGCTCTGCCATGTTGCTTAATTTAGCCCAGGTTGCTAGGGAAATGAATTCAAAGTTGACCAAGTTCATGTTTAAAAGCTGTGAGTGAGTAATAAATAAAATTCATGGCACGTATGCCTTTGCTTGACGACCTTGGATGGCTTTATTTGCTTACACAGAGCTACAGACTGGTAGAACCTACCCAGCTTCAGCAAAACTGCCAAGTACCCAGCTAATTGTGAGATTCTTCAGCACCTTCTTTGTCTGCCCCTTTCTTCTTGGGAGTGGGCACCCAGATGAGGCATGTGTGTCACATGTGGGATGTTCCGATGGAAGAATTCGGTCCGGTGCCTCTGTGCCTGGCCCATGGGCTTCCTGGGTGGTTCCCATATTCAATGTGGCTGCACTCAAGCAGGCCCTGGTGGGACAGCAGTGTTGTTCACGAGAACCTTCCACAGTGATGAAAATGTGTTGTCTATGCTGTCCAAATAAGGTAGGCATTAGCTATATGTGGCTCTTAATCACTTGAAATGTGGTTAGTAAAATAAAAGAAATGAATTTTTAATTTTACATCCTTTTAATGAGTCTAAACTTAAATAGCTATGTGTGGCCAGTGGGTACCATACTGGACAATGCAGGTTTGAATGATGATAAGTCTCATCCAGAGGCAGAGAAAACTAATATTTGTTGTACATCTTCCCATTGTCAGGAGCATTCTTTTTTATGATCTTGCTTAATCCTCACAAAACCTTTTGAAGTAGATATTGTTATTTCCATTGTATAGATTGAAAATAACTGAAGCAAGGCATGGTGGTTCATGCCTGTAATCCCAGTATTTTGGGAGGCTGAGGCAGGACAATTGCTTGAGGTCAGGAGTTCGAGACTAGCCTGGACAACACAGTGAGACCTCATCTCTACAAAGAAATAAGAAAATTAGTTGGGTGTGGTGGCATGCTCCTATAGTACTTGCATAAGCCAAGGAGTGAGAGACTGCGGTGAATGATGATAGTACCACTGCACTCCAGCCTGGGCAACAAAGTGAGACCTTGCCTCAAAAAAAAAAAAAAAATGAATGAATGAATAATAAAAAGAAAAAAGGAAATGACTGAAGCTTATAGAATCAATCATCCAAGTTCTTGTAACTGAAAAATGATCAAATCAGCCTTCAAAACTTTGATTTCTTTTATTCTAAAGCCTGCACTTGAAGTTTTCTTGGAGAGGTAGTCTTCCTGTGAAGAGTCGGAAGCTAAATTAATAATAAAAACAATAATAACTATTTGAAAATTCCCATCAAGCGTCACTGTATAGTAAAAGCAGAATTCCAGAGAGTAATTCTGGAGTATCTACCAATAAGGCTGAATGTGACAGATATGTAAGAAAGCAAAATAAGAGTGCTAACAAGCGTTCAGATGCTTAGCATGTATGCCATCAAAGGTATTTAAAAAAAGAAAATCTGAGCCGGGCTCGGTGGCTCAGCCTGTAATCCCACGCCTTGGGAGGCTGAGGTGAGTGGATTGCCTGAGTCCGTGGGTTCGAGACCCGCCTGGGCAACTTGGTGAGACCTCATCTCTACAATAAATAAAAAAATTAGCCGGGCGTGGTAGCGTGCACCTGTAGTTCCGGCTACTTGGAAGGTTGAGGCGGAAGGATCGCCAGAGCCCAGCAGGTCGAGGCTGCGGTGGCCGAGAGTGGCCACTGCACTCCAGTCTGGGTGACAGAGTGAGACTCCAACTAAAAAAAAAAAAGAAAAGAAAATCTGATTGAAAAGAAAATGTGTGGTGGTCCAGGGCAAAGCAGCACACTTAGCAACAGGGATATGGCCCTGGAAGTGGGTAGGGTGAGGGGGGAGGAGGGTGTTGAACTACTTTACTGGGAAAAACCAGGCTCCCTGACTATGGCCTCCTCAGCTTTTCATTTACTCAATGTCCTCTGCTTTGTCCTTACTCTGTCTTTTCTTCGTTAGATTAAGAGCTGGCTTTTGTACACTGAGTAGAGCCACCAGAAGCTCACTGATTCATAACTGCTTAGGACTGAGAAGAGATGTATCTGGAAGTTGTCGGTTTATTTTCAGGAGAGCCTAAGCCCTGACCAAGGACAAGTCTTCTTCTCAACTGGTTTTCTTTCTACCTTGGCCCTTCTTCCTTTATGCCTTAAGATGCCCAGAGTCTACATTTATAGATACTTTCTCTTTTCTCCTATGTTCTGCCATATTTGTGGTACTTCCTCACATCTAGTGAATATGCATTTATCCTCTAGACAGTGGTTCTCAGCCTTGGCTGTATTAGAATTGATTGGCACTTAAAAAATACAACTGCCAGGGATTCACCCTAAATAAACTGAGTTTGAATCTTTGAGAGTGGGGTCTGTATGCTTTAAAAGTTCCCCAAGTGATTCCAACGTGTAGGCAGGGTTGAGAATCACAGTTTTGGCTGATTTGCCATCTTGTGTATCCCAGAGTTCTACTGCTTCCAGATTCCTTGAATCCAGGGCACTGGGTAGGTAGATTTGTGGGTGGAGAAGGGTGGTGTTGGGGTTGGGGAGGGATAAGCACTTGGGCAAGTGGCTCAGGGACACTGAAGATGAGGAAGATAAAGAGATGTGGCAAGAACCCCACACCTGGTGACAAGCGATTATGGATGGATGGAGACAAGAAACCCTGATGAAAGTGAGAGCTCCAGGGTGAATAATGAATATTGACATTTCTTCCATTAAACAATTTTTTAAAAAATTTTTTGAGTCAGAGTCTCACTCTGTTGCCCAGACTGGAGTGCAATGACATGATCATGGCTCACCACAGCCTCAACCTCCTGGGCTCACGCAGTCCTTCTGCCTCAGTCTCCTAAGTAGCTGGGGCTACAGATGTGCCACCATGCCTGGCTTTTTATTTTTTTCTTGTAGCGATCAGATCTCGCTATGTTGCCCAGGCTGGTCTTGAACTCCTGGGCTCAAGCAATCCTCCCATCTCGGCCTCCCAAAGTGCTGGGGTTACAGGTGTGAGCCAATGCACCTGGGCTTCAACAATCATTTATTGAAAACTTTTTACACCAGCCCCTGCTATAGGGGCGCAAAGATAGAAAAGAAGGACCCCTGCCATGGGCTAAGATTTAGAGTAGGAATTAATGAGAGAGATAGATAGAGAGAGAGAGAGAGAGAGAGAGAGAAATTTGGTTGACCGAATAAGAATAACTCTCATTTAACTACTTATGTGAACCATTTGCTATTTATTACCCAGCATTATTAGCTCTTCTACACATCATTAAATATGTGTTGGATTATCTTTGTTGTAACTTGTATGCAATTACAGTAATATCCTCTGTTGATATTGTCTTAGTCTTTTGTGGTCTCTTTATGCACAGTTTAAACAAATTAGAGGAACTCTTGGTGTAATATTCACCTGCAACTTTTCCCATAAAAACTATGTGTAAAGTAAATGTTTATCATAGGTTTTGGCAAATGCCTCAGTGTAAAATGTATTAAATAAGCCCACTTATTTTCTTTAGCACTTCCCTTACGAACCCACTTCCTCCACCACATCACACTTAACAAGTCTCTATTTATAACCATAGCCTATGTCAAAGTACTTTCTGTACTTTGATGGGGAAAGTGAAAGAAAAACCAATTTCTTTATTGTCAGAGTTTATGTTTGTGGGAGCAGCACAATATCCTAGAAGCAGCATTAAGTATGTCTCCATGGCTTTGTACTTACTTGTTCTCAGCTTCAGCATAGCATTCACTTGAAAAACTGTCTTAACTTTATCATGTGTGTGGAACTTGAGGTGGGAGCCTCCCAGGGGAGAAGGAGAAAGGGTAGAGGATGAATACTCCTATTTTGTGGACACTTGACTTTCTCTTTGCACCTTCATAACACAAATAGCATCACGTGTCTTTAGTTAGTTTCATCGGTTTTTGTACTTTACATAAATGAAATTATACAAGTGTGTGCTTTTCTGTCTGGCTTCTTTCATTTGTCACTGTGTTTGTGAGTTTCATTCATATTGTTCTGTGTAGTTGTAGATAGTCTACTGTAGAGCATAGTCTACTGTAGTCCATTGTGTGAATGTAATCCAATATATTCATCCATTCAACTTTGATAGACATTTGATAGTTTTCAGTTTGGGGCTATTAGAATTGCTGTTATAAATATTCTGGTACACGTATTCTTGTGAATGTATGTACAAATTTCTGTTGGGAATATACCTAAATGTGGAGTTGTCAGGTAACAGAGGATGTATGTTTTTAGTTTAAATAGGTACCGCTGAAAAGGTTTTCCAGAGTAGTTGTGCTGAGTCTCCTGTCTACCAGGAGAATTCTGCATTAGAATTCTGGTGTCTCTACTGGGTCTTTTCTTTTTTTTAATCTTAGCCATTCTGGTATGTGTGTGTATGTATTAGGGTATTCCAGAGAAATAGAAGCAATATCTATTCCATATATATGCATATATATATGGAATTTATTATGATAATTAGTTATGAGATTATAGACTGGAACTCTCATGGTTTGTCATTTGCAAACTGGAGACCTAGGAAAGCCATTGATGTAACTCATCCCAAGACCAAAAGCCTGGGAATCACAGGATGGGGGTGAAGGAAGACTGACCAATACAAGTCTTAGAGGCTTAAGGTCCAAGAAAACCAGCAGCTCTAATGTCTTAAGGAGAAGAAATAGACATCTCTGCTCAAAAAGAGAAAGTGAACTTGCGCTTCCTTCACCTTTTTGCTCTTTGAAGGTTCTCAATGGATTGAATGATGCCCACTTACACTGATGTGGTAATCGGAGACTAACTTCTTTAGCCTTTGATTCACATGGTAATCTCTTCTGGAAACACACTCACAGATATACCCAGAAATAATGTTTTAGCAGTTATTTGGGTATCCCTTAGCCCAGTCAAGTTGACACATAAAATTAATCATCACATTATAATTTCACACTGTGATTTTAATTTGCATTTTCTTGGTGCCTACTGAAGTTGAACACCTGTCATGTTTATTTGCTGTTTACAAATAATTTTTTCTAGTTGCTTTTAGCATGGTTATTTTAAAGACATATATTATTTTATTTTTCCACTTAGCAATTTTTATACGTTTAAAAACAAACTGGTATAATGTAATTAAGGAATCAAATTTTCTTCTCTTAGGTTAATCTGATACAATTGTTTTTCTCAAAAAATTCAGTTTCTTGGTAGTAAAGGAGTGATACTTATGGTTCCAAAATGATGATATAGAAGCAACCTTCGAAGCTAGACTAGATTTTTTTAAATGTGGTACATATACACAATGGAATGTTATGCAGCCATAAAAAAGGACAAATATATGGACTTCGCAGCAAATTGGATGGATTTAGAGTCTATCATACTCAGTGATCTATCACAGAAACAAAGAACAGAGCACCATATGTTCTCACTCATAAGTGGACCGTGAACAATTATCATAATACTATAAGAAAGGGATTGGCAATAGTGGGAAACTGCTAGGAAGCAGGGTTGGGATGGGATTGGCAGTAGAGGGAAACTGCCAGGGGAGGGAAGGGTGCACCTCATCAACAAGGGTACCTATATAATGAACATTTGTATACCTAACCCTGAATTGTACCCCACATTAAAATAAAATAAACATAAAATAAAAAAGAAGCAGACTGGTTCACTTCTCCCCCACTGAAAACCAACAGCAAATATATGGTGCCAAGATTATTACCAACAATAGTCCAGAAGACAGTAACCAGGACCACAGAAAAGTCTAAACAGATTGTAAGGAAATCAGACTTTCATACGCACGATGCCCCAATTTGCTTGGCACCAGGGTAAGAAAAATTTATCCTTAACTCATAGTTTAAACACTAGAAAAAGTGAGATTGAAGTAGACAACCAGCTTCCCCCACTATCTTGAGTTTCCCAGGAGGAAAATTTTCCCTGCCACAATCCATGAGAAGCAACAGAAGTGCCTGAAGGGAGAAGTATTCATGAGGACAGCCAGAGACAAAGAGGTGAGGCGAACTACTATCCTTGGTCTTGAAAGCTCTGTGCTTCACTGGCCAAAGAAGACACCAAATCAGTGTTTGTTCAGCAGCACCATGTTATAGGTAGTTTGTTCCTCAGGTCCCCAAGCATAAACCCTTAGTCGGCCTTCCTACACTACTGGACTATTCCCTTTAGAACACTCCCTTTCAGGAGGGGCAACACTCTGTTTACTAGGCCTGAGGCAAACCTGGGTTTAAGACACCATCTAGTACCAAAAAGGAGGCAGTGACATAATGGGGGAAAAAAGAAAATCAAGTGACAAATTACAAAGAATCTCTAAGCAAACATATTCAATAAAAAAGTCAGACAGAGAAGACTAGTAAGTAACTAATCAATCAATGCAAAGACATACTTGTACACCCACAATATACAACAGCAAATAGGAAACCACAACCTATCCAAATGGACAACAAAAACAAAAACAAAACAAAAAAAGAAAGGAAAAAACCAGTTACTGATGCAAATGAGATGGTTATATGTGAACTCTCTTAACAAAAAGTGAAATCACAGTTTTAAGGAAACTCAGTGATCTCCAAGGTAACACAAAAGAACAACTCAGATATTTATCTGAGAAAATATAACAAAGAGATTGAAATAATTTTTAAAAATAGAAATATTGGAACTGAGAAATACACTTGTTGAATTGAAAAATTTATTAGAGGCTCTCAACAGCAAAATGGGTCAAGCAGTGGAAAGAATCTGTAGGCTTGAAGAAAGGCTATTTGAAAATGCACGGTTAGAGAACAAAAAAGCAAAATGTATGAAAATTAATTAAGACTGCCTATAAGACATAGAAAATTACTTCAAAGATCAATTCTAAGAATTATTGGTGTTCAAGAGAGAGTTGAGCAAGAGAAGGGGTAGAAAATTTATTCAAAGGAATAATGACAGAAAACTTTTCAAAAGTTAAAAAAGACAAATATCTGGATATAGGAAGGTCAAAGGACACCAGACAGATTCAAACCAAATAAAACTATAATATTTTATATTATATAAGATATAATATTCAAACTCTCAAAGGTCAAGCAAAATGAAAAGATTCTGACAGCAGCCAGGGAAATGAAGCAAATAACAAATAAAAAGTTTCAAATTTGTTTGGCAACAGGCTATTGAATAGAAACCATATAGACCAGGAGAGAGTAGGACATTTTCAAAGTGCCATATGAAAAAAAAAATCATTATCTAAAAATTCTGTATGCAGCAAAGCTATCCTTCAAATATGAAGGAGAGATAAAATTGTCCCAAACAAAATGAAAGAATCCATCACTAGACTCATCTTGCAAGGAATGTTAAAAGAGCTACTCCATCTGAAAGAAAACAAACAAACACTAATGTGCAAAAAGAAAACATTTGAAGATATAAAACCCACAGGTCAAATTAAATACACATAGTCAGAATACTTTAGTATTGTAAGTATGTGTACAATCCACTTATAACTCTAGTATGAAGTATAAAAGACAAATAACAATAGATATAGAAACCTGTTAAGCTTTGGGCAATATGAAAATATGTAGAGTGAGAAAAAATAAAGTAAAAATGTGGGGGATATGGAATTAAAAGTGTAAAGTTGTTTGTTTTTTTTAATCTGCTTGCTCCTATTTTTTCTTTGTGGCCTCTTTAAAATAACTTTTTATAAGATTTTTTAAAAGCCTCATGGTAACAATGATGCAAAAATCTATAATAGACTCACTAATGGTAAAAAGCCATTAATTAAAACATACTACCAGAGAAGGTTGCTTAACCACAAAGAAAGGAAGAGAGGAAGAGAGAAATCTCAAAACAAATGAAAATAAGCAACAAAATGGCAGTAGTAAGTCCTTGCCTATTAATAACACTGTATGTAAGTTGACTCAGTTAATAAAATACTGAGATAAAAGAAATCGAAGACAATACAACAAAATGAAAATATATTCTGTGTTCATGGATTGGAAGAATTCGTATTGTTAAAATGACAATACTACCCAAAGTGATTGACAGTTTTAATGCAATTCCCATCAAATTACCAATGACATTCTTCATAGAAATAGAAAAAAAATCCTAAAATTTATATGAAGCCACATAAGGCCAAGAATAGTTAAAGAAATCCTTATAAAAAAGAATAAAGTTAAAGGCATCATACTACCTAACTTCAAAATATACTACAAAACTATAGTAATCAGATCAGCATGGTATTGACATAAAAACAGACACACAAACCAAAGAAACAGAAAAGAGAACCTGGATATAAATTCCCACATTTATAGCCAACTCATTTTAGATGAAGTCACCAAAAACATACAAAGGGGAAAGGACAGTCTCTTCATTAAATAGTGCTGGGAAAACTGGGTAATCATATGCTAAAGAATAAAACCAGACCCTCATGCCTCACCATATAAAAACACCAAATCAGAATGGATTAAATACTTAAATGTAATGTAAGACCTGAAACTATGAAACTATTGGAAGAAAACATTGGGGTAATGCTCTAGAGCATTGGTATGAACAAAGATTTTTTAATGTAAGACTAAAAAAGCACAGGCTACAAAAGCAAAAATAGACAAATAAGGTTACATCAAGTTTAAAGTCTTTTGCACAGCAAAGGAAACAATCAATAAAGTGAAGAGACAACCCATAGGATGGGAGAAACTGTTTTCAAACTATCCATCTAGCAAGGGATCAATAACAAAAATATCTAGATAGCTCAAACAACTCAAGAGCAACAACAACAAAATAACTCAATTTAAAAATGGGAAAAAGATTTGAATAGATATTTCTCAAAAAAAGACATGAATGGCACACGTGCACACACACACACACACACACACTTCCTTTTTAGTTGAGGTCTTTCTCTGTCACCTAGGCTGGAGTGTAGTGGCACACTCACAGCTCATAGCAGCCTGGACCCCCTGGGCTCAGGCCATCCTTCCACCACAGCCCCCTGAGTAGCAGGGACTACAGGCATGTACCACCATCCCCAGCTTATTTTTTATTTTTGTCAAGATAAGTCCTCACTACGTTGCCTAGGCTGGTCTCAAACTCCTTGACTTAAGCAGTCCTTCCACCTTGGCCTCCCAAAGTACAAGAATTACAGTTATGAGTCACTATGCCTAGCCAAGAGATATATGTTTTAAATGCTTAGCATCACTAATTATCAAGAAATGCAAACCAAAATCACAATTAAAAAAAACATGATCTCACCCTTGTTAAAATGGCTTTTATCAAAAAGGCAGGAACTAACAGATGCTCATGATAATGGGAAGAAAGGGGAACTGTGGTATACTGTGGTGGGAATGTAAATCAGTAAAGCCACTATGGAAAACTCTTTGAAGGTTCCTCAAAAACCTAAAAATAGAGCAACCACATGATCCAGCAATTTTACTACTGAGTATATATCCAAAAGAAAGGAAATCAATATATTGAAGAGATATTTGCACTCCCATGTTTATTGCAGCACTATTCACAATAGCCAAGATATGGAATCAACCTAAGTGTCCACGAACGAATGAATGGATAAAGAAAATGTGGTATATATGTACAATAGAATATTATTCAGCCATAAAATAGAATAAAATCTTGTCATTTGCAGTAAAGTAGATAGAACTGAAGGACATTTTGTTAATTGGGATAAGCCAGAGAAAGACAAATGATGCATGTTGTCACTAGTATGTAGGAGCTAAAAAAGTGGATCTCAGGAAAATAGAGACTGAATTGTGGTTACCAGAGGCCAGAAAGTGTAGCGAGAGATGGGGGTACAAATATACAGTTTGATAAAAGAAATAAGACTTAGTATTTATTAGATCAGTAGGGTGACTGTAGTTTACAGTAATCTATTGTATATTTCAAAATAGCTAAAAGAGAATAAATGTTTCCAGTACAACAAGAAGACAAATATTTAAGATGATAGATATTTCCAATTACACTAATTTGTTCATTACAAGTCATATGAATATATATGTACATCAATTATGCATCAATAAAAAAGTAAAGAGAGCAATTTTCTCTCAAAGCAAGGAGGGGGATTTCATGAAAATCAATGGTTTAATATATAATAAATGTGAACAGATGCAAGGAAAATAATGCATTTTTTGGAATTTAAAAAAGTGATATAAATCTTTAGATGAGATTAAATATTTTATACCGATTATACCTTCTTCAAAAGAAAGCTTTAATGCCAAGAGAAACAAGCCTAGAGAAGAACTTGTCTTGATAGAGTTTACTTCCTAAATGAGAATGCTGTTCTAGAATTGATATAACATTGGCAAATTTGACTTAAATAAAGTGAGCCACTGTTTGAGAGGCCTTTTCTATTATTGGAACTCAAGGTTGCCAGGCTATTCTGTGAAATACCATTATGGAACTTCAGGGAAGGCCTCTGTAGTTAGCTGAGTCAGATAAGCTCGTTAACCTAACCAAGGGAAGGGAACATTTGGGTTTTGCTCATGACCACATGGGCAGAATATCTGACAGCTGAGGAAAGACTATCGAAGATAGTAGGAGCCATAGAAATGTAATGAGTAAGATTGTCTGGCTGTATCTCAGTTTTTCTGTTCTAAGCAAATACATAGTGGATTTATGGCCTGTCAGTGAATGGCAAAGGTATATAAAAAGTATTGTCTCTCCTTGTCGAAGAAAAGGGTTTTAGTTGGTCATATATTGCTGACTGAACCTTCTTAGACTTTGAGGCATCATAAGATTTAAAGTGACCCCAAGGCTTTTCAAACTGCTTGCTTAAATATTTTTCTACACAGAGAATATTTTTATGAAAATATATAATTCAGGGAATGGTTTTCTTAAAGTTGGAATTTCTCTCTACTTCTCTTCACCTGTCGGTTCTTCTTGCTCAAATATCTCCTGAATTAGTCTTAGCAGTAAATGGATTGATGAGGTCCTGACAGGACACTGAGGGTTGACCATCTACCATCACATCTCTCCACCTGTTATTTCTTTGAGTTTTGAAGGATTTGGGATCTTAGAGTTGCTGTTTTGAAATGCATGTAAACTTGAGAGAGGACATACCTAGAAGTTTTACCACTTGACATCTTAAAGAACTTGCTAAAAATAGATCCTGTGCAGGAAGAAAAATTGTGAGAGAAAAAAATGGGCTAGAGCTCCAGTTTTACAGTACAGTCTTGATTCTGCCCAAAAAATTTACCAGAATCATCTCTCCTAAAAGATATACATATATTTATTTTTTATTCTAGGAGCATCACAAATTTGAGTGTGAAACGTATTTTCAAACTGAGTTCAATACAATGTGCTCAATTCCAGTTTATGCCATGATTAGAGTTGCCCTTAGGTCCCAAACAGATTTGTGTGTGTGTGTGTGTGTCTGTGTGTGTGTGTGTGTGTGTGTCTGTGTGTGTGTGTGTGTGTGTGTGTCCATTTTCACTCATTACCTCCTAGAGATGATAGATGCAATAATAAGAGAGGAAGAGAACTGATTCTGTCTCCCTGTCACCAGCCTATGCCTATAATATTTATTCTGATCTGTCCCCCTCTGATTCTAAACAACTCAAGCTCATGTTTCAAAAATATACTAGAGAATGTGGAAATTCCTGGCTGCATACTGGAGAAACTTGATGCAAATGATAAATAGGCCAATCACCTGGTAGACCTCCTTAAGCTTCAGATCTGTTCCCCTATCCACCTTTTCTCCTTATAATCTGAAAATGCCTGAATTATACCTTCGTGGGCAGTGAACAATTTGTGCTTCAAGAAGAGGGAGTGAGGATCTGTCTGACATTTGCTAAAGTTCGTCAATTAACACCCTGAGGTGGTAGCAGATGTTATTCTCTGGGACACATATTAACTTTTTATTTTTAAAGAAACCAGACTTTAAAGTTTCAGATAATAGTGTCTGATATAATTCATAGCTGGTCTGGGGCCCTTGACTGACTGGTTCATTGACAGAAAGCCATATTTTAACTCATCCCCAGCTGTACAGTCTATTCACTGACTCAATGAGTCACTAATTGCCTTTAAAGTTTCATTAAAGGCAGAGACATTACTAAAGAGCTTGTGTTAGTCACACTTTGATCCAGGTTCAGTTAGACATTTGACATGAGAATTGATAATATAACCAATGATGTCAAGAAAGAGAGGCTAATGCAGCTATGCATTCTTCACTGTTCTGGTCCAACAAATATTGAATTGACACGAAGGAGTTTTTGGAATGGCTTCCAGTCGGCCAGTGTCACATGCTGCAGAGGGGTAGTATATTAAATTCTTGAAGAGGATATGACGGTTTGTGTAAGCTCTCATGTTTGCCCTGTCTCCTCCTTCCCTGTCGTTGCATCTACTATGATATTCTCTGTTCTCACCTCTTCTCTGTAAATAGCATATCTGCTTAAGACATAGAGTTTATTTTGAAGGACACAGGTTATTCAAAAGCTATTTATGTTCAGATATTACTTACCTAATTTACATAGCCCAGCAATGATGAAATAGTAGCATGGCAGAATCTAAGATAGTTTGGCCCAGCTTATTAAGTTGTTATGATGCACATTACGGGCTCGTTTGCTATAATTAATTAGTGGAGAGAGGATAGAGCCTCAGCCTTAATTGCTTCTATCTAACAAGTGTTTTAGAGGAGATTTCATTTATTAAGAAGAGCACAGCTGAGAAGAGTATACGTGCTAAAAGCTCCTTTTGTTCTTCCTTCACTTTACATTCTTTTTTAAAATTATTATTTAAAATAAAAATGGAAAGCTCTAAATGGAAGCATGCATTATGCTCCTTTACCAATGGTCTTCTTTGCTAAACTGACTAGGAAATGTCTGTATAAACCACCATGTTTACATACGGTGTGTTTTTCTTCCAGTGGTTGCTGGTAGAGCTTTGTGCTTTAACTCTTTCAATTCCTTGTAGTATTTCGGGAAAAGACTCGGGAGGAATGATGAGACCCAACTTTCTCCCTCTTCTTGTCAAGCAACTAGAACAGGATCAGATGACAAGAATAATTTTGTTGAGTCAAAATAGCAATATAAAAACCCTTAGTAAAGACGTACAATATATTGATATCTATCCTTTTAACTAGCATTATTCTATTTTATGAATTTCCATATTTTACATGTCAACATACAAACAGTAATAATTCTTTAAAATTATTTAGTTCTTAATGGTTTTCCAGATAGCTTTTTATATAGATTATTTTATTTGGTCGTTTTTCAAACACTGAAGTAGGCTGGGCAAAATGTTATTACCTTCCATTTACAATTAAAGGAAGTGAGATTGAAAGATGTTAAGGGACTTGTCTTAGGGCACAAGATAGTCTTTAGTGGAGACCAGAAACAAGGCTGGCCTCCCACAGTCAGCTGGCACATAACCTTCTATGCTACTATTGCTGAATATTTTAAACAAGCAGAAAATAAGTATAATAGACACTCATATATTCATCTCCCTAGATTTAACAAACGTTAGCCTTCTATTTACTTGTTCCTGATTATTTTTATTTGACTGCTTGTAACAAAGTATTATTAATGCATCTAATACTATCCTTCCTCCATCTCTTTCCTAACCCTCCTGCCCAAAGGTAGGGAATGGGTGTGAGGGAGGTCCTGGGGGGAAGGGAAAAGGGAACTATTAATAATCCAGAACTACATGCTCTCACTCATATAGTAGACCTTGATCATCCAACGTATTACCATAAGAAAATGACTGACAGTGGTGGGAAACTGTGGGGGTGGGGGAGGGCTAGGGTGATGGGATTAATGGTAGTAAATATCTGTCTGGGGATGGGGAGACACCTCTTATCAACAAGGGTGCCTGAACGAAGCATATTTGTATCCCTAACCCTTAACTGTACCCCACAATATCATAATAAAAAATATTGAATAAAAAAATAATAATAATCCAGAACTAAAATTCTAGATACTATTAGCATGGAAAAAAAGAGGAATAGAGACTTAGAGACTAAAGGAGTCTATGTGAGCCTCACAATACACACAACATCATGGTTAAGTAAGGTGTTTTTATTTTTTTCCTCACCAGAAGTATAAGACTGGGTTAACACTAGGAAATCTCAATGGGTTTTAATATACTTATAGTTCAAAAAATAAAAAATATGTTCATTTTCATACATGCAGGAAAATGACTTGATGATAGCAGCCAGGTGGCCATGAGTAGAGTGGTTGCGGGCAGGTAATGCAATAAAGAATGAAACACTTCCCCTTCTCTGAAGGTTGTAGTCAGCTCTACTTGAGTGGAGGGTGGGAGTCTTCACTTTAAATGAAAATAAAGGTTCTTTGTTCTGTTTTGTTTTGTCTTAGGATGGGTTTTCTAGAAGCAGAACTTGAGAGTGGAATTCAGGCGCAAACAAATTTTTGAGAAGTGCTCTTCAGAAAAAGTAATGCTAGGGATAAGAAAAGGGCAAAACTGAGCAAAAATGGGGCTTTAGGCAAAGTCTAGCCTTGGTCTTCATCTACACGGGAGAGTTATATAACATAATTTGTCCTGCAGAACTGTTCCTTCTGGAACCACAAGCTGGTGTTTTATACCTTTGCAATCAATTGTTGATTTGTGTGTGTTGGAGGGTTGGAGGGGACCAAGACTTCCCAGGGAAGATGGTACCTGTCAGCCAAGGGCAGTCTGAGAGAATCTTCTGGGAGCCATGCATAGTCAACCTTCATGGCAACTGAGAAATTGGTATGCCAGCCTCATTTATGGGATGGGGGCAGGGTGGAGAATATCATAGCTTCTACCACACTGGTTCATATATTGAACTGAAATTTCTAATATCTGAATCGAGATTATATTTTACAACTTAAAGTGATTATAGAATTCTCTAATCCTAAATGTGCTCAGAAAAAGCACAGGATTGCCTGTTACCGTCTGGGGCAGAGGAAGATGTCCCCAACTAGAAAGGACAGCAGAAGATAGAAGATAAAAACCACCAAGTGGCTTTTTATGATGATACTTTATGAGTCCTGCATGCTCAATATACACAATATACCACTTGTGTATACACACACACACACACACACATAAACCATGCACATATGCATATGCATACATCTTTTGCCGTATTTCATGTTATACACAGGTATGCTTATATATGCATAGATACGTACACATGGCAACACACACACACATATATATATACATATTTCATCTACTATCTCATATGATATCCTAAACCTTAGGAAAAATGTTATATTCTTATAAGTAGCTACTATTAACAGCATTATTGTATAAACACTAAAATCTATATAGCTATTATTGCTGTATCAAAGGTGTAGATGATACTCATATTTTCTTGTCAGCATTCTACTTCTTTGAATTAGTAAAAGTTGAAAAGAGGGCATTTCTCTTTTTTTGCCAAAGATCTGGAAACATTTTGTCTCTGGGGTGGACTTCCAGCCAAATGAGGATCTCCATAGGAATGGAAGAAACCACACACTCTGCCCCAGGAGCCTCTTTGGCCAAGTCACATTGCTTTACTTTGGATTTCTACCATTTGATCACGGGTCAATCCAAAGACCTGAGGCCCACCGTGGCACTGCTGATTGCTGGGCATTGCCAGGGACATGCGTCCTCTTGTGTCTTTGTCAGGTCAGGATCTGAAGATGAGATGTTTGCATCCCTGACACCTTACATTTTCGCCAAACCAGGAATGCCTGCAGGAAGAAATCCCCTTGCCAATTTTCCTTAACTAAAACGATACTCCTTTCCATGCCCAAGAATAACATTATGGAAAAGGATAACCATTTAACTATGTTTGACCATGGTCCTAAGGAATTCAGCAGGATCCCACAGAATTCCAAACAACAAATTTTTTAATTCACAAGCAAAGGCTGAGAGGTACCTCAATGGATATAAGAAGAGGAAATGGGAAGTCTTCTTGGAAGACTTTACAATGCTACCAGAATGCCAAGCATCAGTATTATGGTGGTTGTCATATACCACAACAATACATGATATACTTGCATTATATTTTGAGTAAGAATAAAATATGCTCCTTTGGAAATTGTGAAAACTGAACTGACCACTAAGGATTTGGCATTTTGTTTTGCTGTATGGAAAGACATTTAGCATGCGGTTTCACATCCAGCATTTAGGAGTTCTTCCAAGCTCAGTGGTCCTAGACACAGTCAACATCCTCTTCTCTTAGAATTCAGAGAGTCCCACTAGCATTTGGAATCTCCAGGTACACACTGCACCATTGTTTCAAAGGACATCCTGCAGCAACAGACAACAGGCAAACACTAATGAAGTTCCAGGTAGAGGCATGTTTATTTGTTTCCTGTGGCTCAGAAATCATTTCCGTTTGTTTGAATAAGACACTGTCTAAAAGCAATTTCCTTTCTCTTCCCATGGATCCTTGAAATAGTAAATTATTAAAATCATCAGGCCTACTGGTACCATAATGAATGAGAGGTGATCTCATATTGGAGGCACTATGCAGAGGAAAAGATTTTAAAAATTAAAGTCAATTTATTTTATGGGGCTCACGGTGTGGTTTTTAGTTGCTGTTGGTAGTTCCTTCCTCCTCCCCCACAGTCTCCACACATACTCTTTGGTTCCAATATTGCATTATCAAGATGATTCATCTTAGGATAAAGTTCTGTTGTTTAGCCTAGATCACCACTCAAGAGAGGTGAGTAACAGGAGAAAAATAACATGACTAATAATGAAGTAGAATTCACAAACAAAACTGAATGAAGTTGCTTGAAGAGAAAATTTTGTTTATAGACAGGTCTGTGCGTACAAAGAGACACTGGACTACTAATTAGAAAACTTGGATTCTGGCTTGTGCTCTGACACCTGTGTGACTTTGGGCAAGACCTATAACTACACTAAGCCTCAGTTTTCACTTCTGTAAAATAGTGAAACTAGTTACCCACTCTAGTTACCCACTTTGCCTACTTCAAATTATTAAGTGTCAAGTGAGGTAATATATGTGAAAATATTTAATAACCACAAGCCACTTTACTAATATAAGATACCGGTAGAACAGAACATGTATTATAACTAGAGATCAGATTGTTTTTCTTAACTTTTGTTCCTTCCTATGTATTCAAACTGTCACTAAGGTCCGTCACCTTGAGTGCTGCTCCTATCAGGACTCTGGCATCCAATTCCATTCGTTAAAATCCATTCAGTCCCTCTTGTACTTTGAAGGCAAGTGAATTTTCCTAAATTATTAATTTCCAGGGAAATGTCTTTTTAAGTCGCAACAGCCACTGGAGTCCCATGTAGCATTTTAAAATGATAAAAACAACATGCCCATGGTAAAGGAGTCATGTGGATGCTAATGTAATCCAGATGTCAGTTTAGCCCTCTCTGTTTCTTGAGAATCTGGAGATATCAAGATAAATTGATTCTGACTCCCAGTTGCATGGCCCTTAATTGGTCAAAATAATGTCATACACATTATCGAGAGCATATTTCCTCATGATTGCTAGATTCATCTGGACTTTTGTTGTTGTTGCTGCAAATGACAGAAACTCAACTTAAACTATCTCAAGCACAAAAGTAAATAGGTTGACTTATTTAACTGAAAAACATCCATAAGGTAATATGGCTTCAGACATAACTAGACCCGGTGACTCAAATCATAGCAATGGAATTCTGTGTTGTCATCACATGCAGGCAGCTTCTCTCTATGTGGTGGACATGCTGAGGAAGGCAACCATTACCCAAGATTAATTAGCTGTTCATTACTAATGCAAGTACCAGAAAAAAAGAATTTAAATGATTTAAATGAGATAGTTTATTTCTCTCTCATGTAGAGTCTAGTTGTAAACAAATCAGGGCTGGTAAGACAGTTATGTCCCATGAAGTCTTTGGTTACCTATTAGCTCACTGTGCTGCCTTCTCAGGAGTGGGATATTGCTAATGGTTCAAAATGAAACTCTAGTCATGACATCCATGTTCCAAGCAGCAGGATGGTGGGGAGCGGGGGTAGTGATGAAGGATACAAAGCAATTCCTGGAAGCTCTCTCATGACATTTTCACTTATGTGCTATTGACATGGACATATAGGTGGAAGGTGGAAAAACGTAGACCTTTATTGTATATATTCTATCAGACCATTTGCCTAGCTAAAACTTTATTATTGTGAACACAAGAGAACAGATATTAGGGAACAGTGAACGCCCTCTGCCACATAGAGACCCAAGAGACATCCTGTTCACTTTATAAAGCTCCATGGATGGAGAGCATTTTCTCAGATAGATCTGATGGAAAACTCTTGACTACTCTCTGATAGGCTCAGCTCGCACCCTGTGTCCATTGTTGAACCAATCACTGTCAGTGGTGGTATGACTGATCAGACCTGTCCTGTGCTCACCCCTGTGGTGGTGATGCAGGTAGGAGTCAGACCAGCACATACAGACCCCATGTGATGAGTGCCTCCAGGAGAAAAGCTATGAGGAGGATGTTTAGTGTCAGACAAAGGAAACCGAGATGCTAGACGGTTACAAAGAACAGATGTTCATCCCAGCTTCTCTGTCTCCAACTTCAGCATGAGAACATTCTATTTTATTCTGTCAACTGAGAGGTACAATTTAGTTCCTTCACTAAGTGAAGAAATCTATTTCTACTACTATTTCTGTACAAAATGGTCAGAGGAACATCTCATCATACACGTCTAAATATGACAAAAATCTCAATATTAGCTAGGCCCATATATCTCCAATGAGATATGAATATTGTATTAATGGAACAACTCCTTGGAGTCATGCAGTACATAACCTAAACAACCATATTAGGCATCCCTGGACACTGTCATTGGAAATTTTATCCAAGCCTCAATCACTCATTGGTGTAATGCTAGGAAGAGTTTTTATTTTCCAAGACTCTTGTAGGTAAATATTTATAATCAACCCCAAGCTAACCACTTATTGTATTTAAAACACTTTTAACTTGTCACCTACTAATGACTAACAGTGAAAACCAACACCCCATTGTGAAGTTATCATAACCTTGAGAAAAATTACTAAATCTACTATTCTTTAAAAAAAATGCTCATTTGATCAAGGTAGTACTTTTCAACCTTGGCAATACATTAGAATCACCTGAGGGTTCACAAGAACAAAACTGGTTACAGTGTCTGATTGTCAACCAATTAAATCAGAATATCTATCAAATGGAGACTGGGCTCCATTTTCTCTTTATCATAAATTTCATCAGATTGGCCTCTACAAGCAACTAAAATTAACATTAATTGAAGTCTATGTGAGCTAATTGGTCTTTCTTAAACAATATTTGTCTAAAATAGAGTATGAGAGACTTCACAAAGCCTCAAATATAAAGTGGTTCTTTGCCTTCTATCTAGACACATACAGAACTAAGTTTTCCTGGATATCTTGATCTATCTTGAACTCAGAGCATCTTCCTGGCCACAAGCCCTAGACTCACAGGAGGGATCCAAACTCCCTTCTTTACCACCTCTCTGCTACTTTGGCAAGGTTCATTCTGAACGCTGTGATTCATCTTTACTGATGAACATCCTTGGCATCATTTCCATCTTGTCCAGGCTAAAGCTCAACACGGCCTACACTGTTCAACAAACAAAGGGAATAGCCTGAGCCCAGCCTTGTCCTAGGAAACTCAAGTGAGGCTTCCATTTAAAATACATATATATGTATATATGAACTTGACCTTGTACCAAGGAAGTATATCTTTCTTGTAAAGTATCATAGACCCACCAATAAAACTATAACTGTATTTATTCAGCTTAGTTCCTTTCTCAAGTGGCTTCACAGACTATTAATAACTGAAGGTCAGGTTCCTAAAGGATTTATTTTCACCATCTGTTCAGCATTTTCAATGAAAGCAACCTATCAGAGTCCCTTCAGCGCTTCTCTTCTTCTGTGAGTTGGAAGACGCCGCTGTGTTCCAGGGCAGGACTGGGATGGGGCTGGGTGCTGTTGTATACCAGTTCACAGTAACACCAATGCTGAGAGCATCATGAGGGCTCACTGTCTGCAACTGCTCACTACTGATTCATGAAACCTCATGTGTCACCAAGAAGAAAAGAAAGGGAAAGAAAGAAGGAGCAAGAGGTGGAAATATAAGAGGACACAATATTCTTACAAAAATGTTTTGGTGTAGCTGGGGAAGGAGGGAGAAAAGATAAATTTTGTCCACTCTTTATCACTAGAGTTTGAGTTCTCCCAGAATGACTATTGACTGAATCATTACTTTATAACATCTCAGTCCTAAATCAAGTCCTGGGAATGTTCAGACACCTCCAAAGTGTCATGGATGGTGGGGTGCTAATAATCAGCTCTTCAGTTGCCCATATGGAGCCCCTAGGTACAACACTCCCTGCAGCTAACCAGCATGAGGTTAGCTATTGCTGAATTCCCTTGTCAAGGGTGACAGTAGGCTCTGTGCTGGGGCTCCAGTGGGCTGCCTTGAAGGGACCAGGATGTCCAAGCGGTTGGGAAAGTACATGGTAGAGTCTGGGCTTTGGAACCTGACAGATCTGCAGCTTCCTTATTGTGTGAGGACAAATAGAAAATACGTAGCATTGTGTAAAAAGGGCTCAATAATTGGCATCTGTATGCCATACTAATTACATAGGGTGGAAGAGAAAATACAGGAGGAAAATCATAAACACAAAATAGGCGTTGAGACAACAAACACTTTCCCATGGCAACTTAATACAGTAAAGTGATTTAAGACAAAACACGAAGAAATGTTGACAACTATAGTTTGAGAGAAGGATAGGAACTTATTCCTTTTTTCACTTGCATGAATCTTCATGGAAAGTAAAAATGGACTGATTCCGATGACAGGAAATCTATGGCTACCCATAGTTTGGTTCCTCTGCACAACTCAGCTAAGTCATACTAGAAGGGACCTTCTAGCACCCTTAACCTTTCTAATAGCTTTAACCCCACTTAATTGTGTATACTGTCATAAATAATTTGGTGTTTTGATGTCTTGGTTTTCTTTTCTTTTTTTTTTTTTTTTTTTTGAGTTGGAGTCTCACTCTGTCACCTAGGCTGGAATGTAGTGGCACACTCACAGCCATTGCAGCCTCGACCAGCTGGGCTCAGGCAATCCTTCCACTTCAGCCAAACAAGTAGCTGGAACTACAGGCATGCAGTTTTCTCATTTTTAAAGAGGGGTTTTCAAGGCTAAAATTAATGGTATTTATCTCATGGTTTTATTTAACAAATACCTACTGTCTTCTAAGTGCCAAGCACGGTTCCAGGTGCTGTGGATATAGGAATGAGCAACACAGACTAAAGTCTCTTGAGGTTTTTTAGAGCTTACATTTTAGCTGTAGGAAAAAGATGATAAAGAAATAAACCAAGAAGTATATAATATGTCAGTGCTGATAAGTATTGTGAAGAAAAGTAAATAGCCAAAGAGGATAATATTAACATAAATGCATTATACATACACTGTAAAGAATTGTACAAATTTAAGATTTTACTCTCGGGTGTGATGGATTAATAGGATTAAGCTCAAGGTTTTTGGCATTGGAGAGTATATTCGATTCTTTTAAGCAAGGGAAATTTGCATTATCACTCATGACAAGATCAGTCTTCTTAAAAAGGTCCAGCCTTCCCATCTTTTTCTAAGTCTTCATGTCGGCATGAAGTTGCTAAAAAGGAACCCACTGTCTTTGAAATAGAGAGAAATCTAGAGCAACATAAGAAATAGCTAGGATTTGAGTGTCTCCTGAATCCTAATGCCAGAATTCCTCTGTCTTTGTCTTTGGAAGGTAATAACAAATACTCTTTAAAACACTCCAGTTGCTACAAGGTAGCTGACCTACGGAAATATTTCCCAGGCCTATTAGTTGAGACAAGACATTCCCCTTCTTGTCAATGAAAGAAGAGATCAATGGATGGAAGCTGCAAACAACACTTTAGAGAAGTCTTCTTCACTTGCTCTCTGGACTCAAAGCTCTAAATTGTCCTTTTATTTCTTTTTTTCTCTTAATACCCATCCTGAAAAATGGGGGCAATCCTTTTTTGTGGATTACTCAATGCTCTGTTTTGTTCTTAGGCCTGATGAAGATGAAATCATACTATCATTATAAGTGCTATGTATTAAATATTAATCTTCAGTAGTGGTTATACTCAGTTCATTTTACGTAATTTCTTGATTAATGTTAAAAGCACACTTCTCAAACATTTATGAACGTGCTTCTAAATGGAAGGCATGTCATTGAATAGAGAGAATAGCAAATTGCTCCATTCTCCCACTAGGGTAGACACAACTGAATTACAAAGTGAGGCTGAGAATCCAGTTGCATATTTTGTTTTAACGTAGAAACAGGGCAGTCTCACCCAAGAAGCTGAATACTACCAACTCCAATTGGGAAGATGACTAACATGGAAGAGTTGCCTCTAGGCATTAGTAAGGTGCCAGTTTTGCGAAATCAAGGTAATGGATTCAAATTAATTTAGATACTCATTCCATTAAACAGGGTCACTTTAAAATGGAATTCCCTATATTCACATTCAGTAGCAACAGTTTATTATTTCTCATTCTAAGATGTTTTAAATACTCTTTAAAACACTCCAGTTGCTACAAGGTAGCTGACCTACAGAAATATTTCCCAGGCCTGTTAGTTGAGACAAGACATTCCCCTTCATGTCAATGAAAGAAGGAGTCAATGGATAGAAGCTGCAAACAACACTTTAGAGAAGTCTTCTTTACTTGCTCTCTGGACTCAAAGAACTAATGTTAAAAGAATCAACAGTGTTTTATAAAAGTTTGAGCTCTTAAAGGTAGGGGCAGAATATGGAGGGTGTTGTGACTTGTAAACGTCATGCTTTGCACCAGTTACCAATATCATTAGCTCTAAATTGTCCTTAAAGCTGAACTAATCTAGGAATTTTTTTCCCCAAGTTTGTTTCTCTGAAAGTTTTGATTTGTCTGAAGCGGAGGAGACATTACATTTTTATTTGTGAGAAATTGCTAAGAAAGCTAGAGATTAAGGTAACACTGAAATCATAAAACCTGAAATCCAATTTATAGTCTCAGCATGAGGTATTTTTTTAAAAAAATAGTTATTATCATGTTTTTATGTCTTCAATTCATTATATTTTTTTCTCACTAAAGTGATCTAAAGGTTTATTCCTTTGCAGTTAGAAGAAAACAAAGTTGTACATGATACAAGTATTGTAAAGTCAACAGTCATTTAATTAGGTATTTATATATTTGCTGAAACATTATTTCTCAAATCCTACTTTAAAAAAATAAATTACTTGTGTTGAAAAATAGAACGTTCAGCCGGGGTCGGTGGCTCAGCCTGTAATCCCGCGCCTTTGGGAGGCTGAGGTGAGTGGATTGCCTGAGCCCGCGGGTTCGAGACCCGCCTGGGCAAGCGAGACCTCATCTCTACAATAAATCAAAAAATTAGCTGGGCGTGGTAGCGTG
>CAUYQG010253366.1:0-58733 GCA_963574415.1 Tarsius wallacei
ATAAATTTTTGCTGGGCTCAAAACAACTTGGCACTCAACGCCACTATTTCGCGGGGTTTGGCTTATTTTTGACACGCCAACCCGGGGGGGGGGGGGGGGGGGGGTGGCCTTTGTCCCTGAATATCTCGAGTCTTCAGCCAAAAGTGGCCAGACAAGGCTTTCAGGAAGATGACCCTTCAGATACACTTCTAGACTGCTATCACCTGAGTTCAAAGTGAGGCCTTGTCGCTTCCTATTTGTGTGACTGTAGGAAGGTCCCTTCACTTCTCTGGGCTCAGGGCTTCCTTGTGGCTTTTGGGCTGGACTGAACAACACAGTATCCATGGAGTTTGGAGTAGCACCTGGCAAACTGTAAGCACCCAATAAATGTTAGGTGTTATTATGCACTGCGGAGAAAATGAGGCGAAAATTAACAAGAACTTTGACAAGGACCTTTTTTGTGCTGTGTTCATATTAAGTGGCATTTTATGTAAGTGCTTACTGCGTCGTCCTGTTTAATTGATTTAGAAACACTTTCAAAAGCGTGCACTGCCTAGAGCACAGGTATGCCGTTTAAAGGTGATTAACAAAGATGTTTGTGGTCATTTTATAAAATGTTGAGCATCAAGTCTTTAGTGAGGAACATCGTTACATTAGATTTAGATCACTTTGACTAATAAATGCATTTTACAAGCTCTCCCGGGCTGGGTGAAAAATAGTTAAGGAATGGCAGAGCTCATTGCAAAATCAGGCTGCCAGAGCCTGCCAGCTTGCTGGCATCTGGTCACCAGAGCCCGGCATGGAAGCTTTATTTCTCACCCCCTGGCAGACAGATAACCACCTCAGCTCCCAGGAAAGGAGCACTTTCTGTGGGACTCCTTCTAGTGATCCCAAGGTTTACCTAAACAGGCTCTCTGGGTTCACCTTATCACAAAGGGTTTGAGATGGGGGAGGGAAGGCTGAGGGGATCGGTCACTGATGCTTTCTGGATGGGCATCGTGATTTTGTGCATTATCTCATTAAAACTCACAGCATCTCTCAGAAAGCTTCTACAATTAGACTCCCATTTTACAGATGAGAAAACAAGGCCCAGAGAGGTAAGCTGATTTGCTCAAAGTCAAACAGCATTGTCACATGGAGTAGAAGCCAGGACTGTCTTGCCCTAAGGCCTGTACTCCCCCATACCAGACTCACTATATTCTGGGGTATCTTGTCCAGAAGCCCTGTTCCTGGCCTGATTCTGAGCCAGACACTGCTTCAGTCTTTACCCTCAAACTCTGAAGAGTCCTATTGCCAGTCTGGGTGGAAAATTCCAGCAAAGTTTCTCTCTTGGGTTATACACAAATTCCTACTTCTTACTGCATTTAAGCTATTGAAATCGACCTGCAGCAGGGTCTTATCCATGAATACGCATGTTTTGGAGTAGGAGAACAGCCCATTCTGGGGAGAAACAACTCATGATTCATAGTCTACTATGACTTTCAGAGGTTATGATGAATGACAAGTGATCTGCAAGGCCACTGAGATGCCTCTCCTAGGGTATAATTAGGTGAACTTGAGATGTGGGGCCCAGAGACTTGAGGAGCAGTCCATAGCTCTGGACTGAGTTGAGCCTTTGAGGTCTGATCATCCTGCCTTGACGGTCAAAGAGGGACTGTGTTGAAGTCAAGATGTCCGAAGTGCTCCTGGGGACATAGACACAACAGGCTGTGGACTGGCTAAGGCTCCTTCTCTACCACCTGACACAAGAAAGGAAGGAAGCCCCTCTGCCCTGACAAGTGCAGTAAGAGTGTCTGTAAAAGAGGTGACTCCTGTACTGGCTTGCTAGGACAGCATTATTGCTCTCTCTGTCTCCACCTTCCCTCTGGATGGAGAGGACAGAAATCTACAGGGAGCAAAGGTATAATATGGAAGAAGCCTGGGTCCCTGAGTGACTGCATGGAGCAGCTCTCCCCTCTCCCATTGACCTTTTACTTGGACATGAGCAAGAAAGACTTTTCTTGCATTCAGTGCCTGAGATCTCGGGGCTGTTTGTTACAGCATTTATCCAGCCCTGACTGATATGCTGTCCATTCACAGACTTAGTCCTCTTTCTCAATCTGCTCTTCTCAGTGGAGCCTGGGACTTTGCCATCTGTTTTCTGGTTTTCAGCCTCACTTCATCCTGGGGTAATTTCCTTGCTACCCTGATGCCTAACTAGCGGTCCAAGCTCCTCCCTGGCCCTTCTAGGCCTCCTAAAAAGTGATCACTCAGCCCCAGAGAGTAAGGTAAGGAGGGAGAAGAGACTCATAGCTCTGGACTGAGTTGAACCTTTGATTCCATTCTGGGCTCTACCACTAACCTGCTGGGTGACAGCGCATTTTTCAAAATTCTTTCCAGAAAGTACTTTTTTTTCCCTCAGACTTCCCCAGACCAAATATTCCCTCTCTGACACCTTGACAAACATGGGGTGTATTTCTACTCTGCTTAATCTCTCTTTTTGGAATGGGTCATTGGTATATTTCCCCTAGGGAGAAGGACTAGCTCTTTCTCAAATACCCTTGGTACCTAGGATGAGACTGATCAAATGACTGGTAGGTCATTTCCCCTTCTGGGTTTTAATTGGTCCTCTATAAGATATAGAAGATGGATGCTTACCCTTAGTAGTAGAATTCAATTTAGTAATTAAGTTGAACTCGATTGTGAAAGAAAACTCACAGGACCCCAAATGACATTGCTTACAGATCTACGGTTGATTACAGGAAACGCTGCAACATAGCAATAGTGTTAGAATAAGGGTGTGTCTTGTGTTCAGGGCTTCCTCACAGTGAGGGTGCTGCAGGGACCAAGTGAAGGCATCTATCATCCCAGGGAACACCTCGGAACCAGGGGGACTCTCAGTTTAGGGATATTTCTGTTTTGCTGGCCATGCAGGCATACCCCCGCTACATAACCAGCCTCAACAGTGGTGACTTAAGGGGTCTCGTCAAGATCAGGTGCTACCTGTCCATCTCACTCTTGTCCATAAACAGTTCTGACAAGCTTTACAAGCTGCCCCAGACTCCTCTGACCCCAGACTCCTCTGACAGAGCGGCACTATGACCCAGCATGGTTCATGCCCTGCCCAGGGCTCAGTGCCATATGGAGGAATGCCTACATGTCAGTGCCATGGTAGCAAAACAGCTCACAGCACCATCCACTCCCCTGTCCCACTGGCAAGGCCTTCTTATGACAAAACCATCATCCGGAGTTTTCTGGTACAGATGTTCCTCAACTTACAATGGGGTGAAGTCCTGATAAACTCACCCTAAATTGAAAACATCCCAAGTTGAAAGTGCATTTAATCCATGTAACCTTCCGAACACCCTAGCTCGGCCTACGCTGCCCTAAATGTGATCGGAGCACTTATATCAGCCTATAACTGGGCAAAACCATCTAGCACAAAGTCTATTGCGTATTGAAGTGTGGACTATCTCATGGAGTTTATCGAACACTGTCCTGAAAGTGAAAAACAGATGACTTACTGCTGCCCAGCATGGGCAGAGAGGATCTACCGCGTCTCACCAGCCTGGCCAAAGACCAAAATGCGAAATTCCAAGTACAGCTCCCACCGCATGCATGTTGTTTGCACACCATCCTAAAGTAGGACAATCTAACATGAGGTCAACACTCCTAACACATTTTAAAAAATGCATGATACAGCCCCGTCAACCCTAGGTGCTAGGCTGTAAAGTAGATCTCTAGAACTAATTCACCTTGCATAACTAAAACTCTAGACCCACTAAACAATCCCCGTTTCCTCTCCACCCAACCCCTGGCAAAACCCTTCTGCTGTGTTTCTGTGAATCTGGTTATTCTACAAGTGGAATTGTTTAGTATCTGTTCTGTGATGAGCTTGTTTCACTTAGCATGATGTTCTCCAGGTTCACCCGTGTTGTGGCAAATGACAGGATTCCGTTCTTGTTTATGGATGTATACTATTCCATTGTGTATGTGCACCACATTTTCTTTATCTGTTCACCTGTTGATGAATTCTTGGTTTGTTTCTGTATCTTGTCTATTGTGAATACTGCTGCAATGAGCCGAGAGTACAGTTATCTCGTCGTGATCCTGACTTTAATTCTTTTGGATATATACCTAGAAGTGAGACTGCTGGATCGCATGGTAATTCTATTTTTTTACATTTCGAAGAACCTCCACACTGTTTTCCATAGTGGCTGCCACCCTCATTTACAGACGGATAATCATAAGTCTGTAATTAAAACGCTCACACTTGCGGAGGGAGGGGAAGGGAGGTGGGATTAATGGTAGTAATATCTGTCTGGGTGGGGAGACACTTCTTATCAACAAGGGTACCTGAACGAAGCATATTTGTATACCTAACCCTTAACTGTACCCCACAATATCAAAATAAAAAATATTGATATATATTAAAAAAATAAAAAAATAAAACGCTCACACAGATTCCAAGGGTGTATAATAACCAGAGAGGGTGTGGCTCAGACTTAGACAGGCAACTGAACCATCCAATGACACCCACACAACCATTCTCATATTGTTGTACTCTCATACATTGCTTTTGCCTTCCAAATCTGCAGCTCTCTGCACTTAACGGTGTACATTTACTGCATGGGTAAGAGCTACAATCAGCCCATGATTGATCAAATATAAATCTTCAGACCCATTCTCTTTCATAGGTAGAACATTCTGGAGAGGTTTCGATTCATTCTCCTAATCCATCTGATCATAAACATCCATATTTATTTTATTTTAGTGTATTTTATTTTGAATTGTGGGGTACACATGAAGATTTGCTACATGAGTAAATTGCATGCAGGTGAGGTTTGGGCTGACAGCAGGTCCTCTCTCTCCCAGTAGTGGACCTGGTACCCAGTGTGTGGTTGTGTGCCCCTTATCCTGTCTCCCTCCCTCCCTCCCTTAGCAGTGCCCAGCGTCTGTTGTCCCTACCCTTGTGCGTGTGTGTCCTGTGAGTGAGAACATGAGGTATTCAGTTTTTTTGTTTCTGTGATAGTTCACTTAAAATGATGGTCTCTAGCTGCACCCACGTTTCTGCAAAGGACATGATCTTGTTCTTCTTTATGGTTGTGCAGTAGTCCATTGTGTACAGGAGGGGTGCCAAAAAAAGCCAGAACTATCTTTCAGCGGGCGGGCCCCTTGTAGTACAGGTGTTCCCCGCTAGGTAGGTTTTCTAGGAACCCATTGGCATCTGTGCACCAGCTAGAGTTGTTGAGAAAGGCTGTGTTCGGCCTCTGTGAATTTTTTTGGAGATTCTTTTTAAGGTATTTCTTTTTTAAATTTTTATTAAAAAATTTTTATTTTATTTTAAAGATGTGGGGTACAATTCAGGATTAAGTATACAAACATTGATTATGCAGGTACCCTTGATGAGCTGTGCCCCTCCCTCCCCTGGCAGTTTCCCTCAACTGCCAATCCCACCCCACCCCTGGCAGTTTCCAACTACTGCTGCTCCCTTTCCTATAGTATTATGATAATTGTTCAAAGTCTGCTTATGAGTGAGAACATATGGTACTCTGTTCTTTGTTTCTGTGATAGATCACTGAGTATGATTGACTCCAAATCCATTTTTGGAGATTCTTTCAAGGCCTTTGCCCATTTCATGATGGGTGATTTTCGAGTATACCTACCCACACTGCACTGAGAGTCCAGCAGTTTTTGACCAAAAAAACCTGGCATGATCCCCATGCCCCAACCTCCCTATTCACCTGGTCTCCCACCAATCCACTTTTTTTGGTTCCCTGGATGAAAAATGTCCTCAAAGGGAAAATTTTTGTCGATGTGGAAGAGATGAAACAAAAAACAGCAGAAGCACTAAAAGGCATCAAAATCGACAAGTTCAGAAACTGTTTTGAGTAGTGGAAAAAGCGTCTCAATTGGTGTATTGCATCAAGCAGAAAGTGCTTTGAAGGTGACTGAAGTTTAAACATGTAAGAATAAACACAGAATTTTAAATAAATAAATTCCATTGGGGGGACCCCCTCATATATGTATCAAGTTTCTTTATGCAGTCCACTTTCCATGGGCATCTGGGTTGTTTCCATGTCTTTGCTATTGTGAAGAGTGCTAGAGTGAACATGTGAGTGCAGGCATCTTTTGGGCAGAGCGATTTATGTTCCTCTGGTTATATTCCCAGAAGTGGGATTACTGGATCCTATGATAGCCCAATTTTTAGTTCTTTGCGACAACGTCACACTGCTTTCCACGGAGGTTGAATGAGATAAGCAACAGTATTATCATAAATCCCATTAGCTTCTCCAGGATTAAATTGGTCTCTGAATCCACCACCTAGGAATATCATGTGCTTCTCTGGACCTGTGCATACAGTACAAATGAGACATAATTAGAGTGTAACTACTCCCTCTCAACAAAACCTGCCTTTCCCCATAAACCATGTATTATTTCTCCTAGGAGTCTAAGGTAGAGACTTTGACTGGATTATTCCAGGACTCAAAGCCTCTTGAGGATGCAGCTGGGCTCCTTTTCTCAGTTTACATAATTTGAAAGTTTCTGAATCCCAGGGAGCCAGTCCCACCGGAGGGCTTGTCTATCCCTCAGGATAGGGGTGTGGAAAGTCCCTTGATTATAATCCTGGGCTCCATGGTTCTTAGATTCTTGCATTTGAAGAGAAATGAGGTCTGGGCTGGGCAGGTACCCGGTGAGCTAACTCAACTGTACGGGGCACGCTGCTATTCAGACCCCTCTTTCCCTCCGGAGCAGTTTTCCCCTCCTTTTTGTGTGCGAGTGGCCTCAGATCATAAACACATTGATTTCCCATCAGGGAGACCAGCCGGGCGGTGGCTGGAACAAGTCTCTCAGCATGAAGGGGAGGCCTGGCTAAGACCCCTGTTTGCTGAGTCATCTTGCAAAATGCTAATGCCTTCCCAGGAGCTAGGGACTGGAGTCCCCTCCTCCATGGATGGCTATACCCCTGCCCCAGATCAACCCTGTGTGGGTAGCAGGACACACTGGTGTTCTTGCCCACCACTCCCATGGGGTTCTTTCGACTTAAACCATGCCCAAAGCAAGCATTTTTCAGACACCTACTGTGTGCCTGGTTCTGCAACCTGAGTTTAAACCCCACTTCTCACTCTAGGTGAGACAGGACTGTTTATCCTCCCTTGAAAGATGACACTGAGCTAGCCAGGCATGGTGGCTCATGCCTGTCATCCCAGCACTTTGGGAGGCCGAGGCGAGAGGATCGCTTGAACCCAGGAGTTTGAGACCAGCCTGGGCCATATAGTGAGATTTACTCTCTACAAAAAATACAAAATAAATGAAAAGAAATTAGTCAGGCATGGAGTCACATACCTGTAGTTTCAGCTTCTTGGGAGGTTGAAGTGGGAGAATTGCCCAAGCCCAGGAAGTTGAGGCTGTGGTGAGCCGTGAGCATGCCACTGCACTCCAGCCTGGGTGACAGAGTGAGACCCTGACTCAAAAAGAAAAAATGACACTGGGGCCATTGGAGGGGAAATGACTTACCCAGGGTTATTGACTTTGCACATGCTGGAGCAGAGACTCAAACTCAGATGCTCTTCAGGCCTTCCAGGACTCGAATGTTCCTGAGATTATGGCCTGGCACTGACATAACCTGAGCCAGACGGAACGCCTGTCTAGGGCCTGGGAAAACTTGGAGCTGCCAAATGGTTGTTCTGATGCGGTTTCTGTGCCCTTCTGATGTTAGATTGCCTTTTCTGATGCCTGACTTCTTTTACAAAGCTCTTTCCTGAACCATAATGCTCTGAGGAAGGAGGGACATCACGCCTTTCCCCCACCTACATTTTTTTTGAGTTGAAGTCTCTGTCGCCCAGGCTGTAGTGCAGTGGCATGCTCACAGCCACTGCAGCCTTGACCTGCTGGGCTTAGGCGAGCCTTCCACCTCAGCCTTCCAAGTAGCCAGAACTATAGGCGTGTGCTACCACATCTGGCTAATTTTTGATTTATTGTGGAGACAAGGTCTTGCCAAGTTGCCTGGGCTGGTCTTGAACCCGCGGGCTCAGGCAATTCGCTCATCTCAGCCTCCCAAGGTGCTAGGATTATGGGCTGAGCCACCTAGCCTGGCCACACCCTCTCCTTTTACAGAGGAGCAAATAGAGGCTCTGAGAGCTTGTGACTTCACAATGAACCACGGTCAGGTCTTGGCTCTTTACAATGACTCCTTCCACATTAACAGGTCCTCGATACTTCTTGCCGAACAAATAAAGAACCAAGCTGATACTTTTCTATTTCTCTATTTAATTTGGGTCTTCCGAAATGGTCAGGCCAAAGGCTTGGACCACCAGAGCAAGATGGGACTGTAGAGAGGAACCAGGCCCCTCATTCCACAGATGGAGAAACGGAGGACTGGTGACTTGCCCTCCATGACACAGCCACAGACAGAGAGCAAGCAGTGGACTCCTCTTTCGGTGCTCAGGGGACCTGGATGATCTCAAAGGTTTCCCACTCAGGGAACAGAAATTCTGGACCAGGAAAAACATGCTTTGCAAACAGCTCCAGTGGGCAGGGGCAGGTGGAATGGGGCAGTGCCTTCTTAGGGTTGCCTACACTGGAAGGAGTGGAGGCAGGCCCTGGCATCCATGCTTTCCCACGCCTCAGAGGGAGAAAAAAGGAAGGCCTTCCAGGGTTCACGCAGCCACTGCAAGCCCTCAGAGCTGGAAGGAGCCTGTGACACAAAGGGGACAGCCTGGAGGTCTTGCTCTCCTGTGGTACCAGGTCTGGAGAGGAGACAGATGGCCACAAGACACCCCCATTCTAACAGAGGATGGCACCTTGTATTAGTGCAGGCCCCACTGAGGGGAGCTCGTTTTCCCATGCCCAGGTTGCCTCTTTGCCCACGGCCTTGCCCACCCCTCCTGCCCTGCCTTCCCAGGCTCCTTGGCTTGTACTCTCTGCTCTCTGTCTCTCCTTGCCCCTTCTCTTCCTCCCTGGTTTCTATCCCCCTTGTCTGAGTGTCTCTCTCCCCAGCCCTCTTTCTATCCCTCTCTGTCTCTCTTTCCATCCCCCACAGCAGTCTTTGCTCTCTGTTTCTGTCACTGTCTATGCTGTCTCTGCATCTCAGTCATCATCTCTACTGTCTCTGCGGGGTGCTGTTTCTCCCTGTCTCTCTGACCTCAGGTCTCACTGTCTCTGTCTCTTGCAGTCTCTCTGAGACCCCTCCCTTCTCTCCTGAGAAATCAAGAGTCTGGAGCCAGATCCCATTGTCCCCCAAGCTGTCTCCTCCTCTGGAAGGGCCCTCCCCGCGGCTAGTCCATGGGCTGCGAAAACTCCTGGGCCTCATAACCTGAAGGGCAGAATTGATGAGAAAATAAATTCCTGATTAGTGTTTTAATTTTAAGGATCTTTAGAGGGGACTAAGCAGCAAGGGAGGCTGGTGGAGAGAGGCTGCATTATTAAAGCCATAAATCCTCCATGGGAGGGAAAGAAAAGGGACACAAGGAAAGCATCAGGGGCAGACCGACGGGGCTTCCTTTGGAATTTGGGTAGGGGAGGAACAGCAGAGGGAGAAGAGACCAAGGGCATGGAGGGTTCTCTCCCTCCTCTGCCCAAGAGACTTGCCCCCGTGGGGGTGACAGGAACCCACTGGCCATGCCTTCCTGTTCCCCGAGTGTCAGGTTGGGTCATAGAATGTGACTCTTGGCTCCCAGGCAGGGGTGGGGTGAAGCGGTCGAGGCCATGTCAGTTCCACCCTCTCTCGACGCTGGCCAGCGCCACGCCTGGGCAGAGCAAGAGTCATCAGCCTTGACTGGCAGGAAAGGCCAAAGAGCCTGGAGCTATCTGCTGAGTGGAGAAAATGACAGTCCCCCACCATAGGTGTGTGCCACAACAAAGTGAGATAATGCACCCACAGTGCTTCGAAGGGGGGCACTTGGGAGGTGCCCATTAAATGCAGCTTTTGTTGAGTGCTGGCAGAGAGAGTGTTCCCTTCTGCAAAATCTAGCAAGTCTCACCCTCCCGTCCCTCTTTTATGACTGTATTGAGGAATAACTGATACACAACAACACAGCGCATACTTAATGTCTACAATGTGGTGAGTATGGACATACGCAGACATTCTTGACATCATCGCCACAATCAGGGGAACGCACACCTCTATCACCTCCAAAAGTTTCCTTGTGCCTTCCACTTTCTGGGTCAGTTTTGTGGTAAGAGTGTGCATCAGTCCATTTTGTGCGGCTGTAAAGGAATATCTGAGACTGGGTCATTTATAGAGGAAAGAGATTCATGGCTCACAGTTTTGCACGATGCCAGCATCCTCTCTGCTTCTGGTGAGGTCTCGGGAAACTGACAGTCAAGGCAAAAGGCAAGGGGTAGCAGACATGTCAAATGATCACAAGGCTAGAGTGGAAACAGGAGAGGGAGGAGGTGACCCCAAGCTCTTTCAAATAAGCAGCTCTCTCGTGAACTGAGTGAGAATTCACCTGTCACTGTGGCAATGGCTCCAAGTCGGTCATGAGGGACCCACCTGCATGGCCCAATCACCCCCCACTAGGCCCCACCACCAAAACTGGAACCTCATTTCAGCATGAGATTTGGAGGAGACAGCATCCAAACCATATTTGATCATGTAACATGAGATCACCCCTCCTAACACATTTTTTTAAAAAATGCATGATATAGTCCATCAAACCTAGGTGCTAGGCTGTAAAGCAGATCTCTGGAACTAATTCACCTTGCATAACTGAAACTCTAGACCCACTAAACAATCCCCATTTCCCCTCCATCCAACCCTTGGCAAAACCCTTCTGCTCTGCTTCTGTGAGTCTGGTTATTCTACAAGTGGAATTGTTTAGTATCTGTTATGTGACTGGCTTGTTTCACTTAACATGATGTTCTCCAGGTTCAGCCGTGTTGTGGCAAATGACAGGATTCCGTTCTTGTTTATGGGTATATACTATTCCACTGTGTATGAACACCACATTTTCTTTATTTGTTCACCTGTTGATGGATTTTTGGCTTGTTTCTGTATCTTGTCTATTGTGAATACTGCTGCAATGAGCCAAGAATGCAGTTATCTCATGGTGATCCTGACTTTAATTCTTTTGGACATATACCTAGATATGAGACTGCTGGGTCTCATGGTAGTTCTATTTTTTACATCTCGAAGAACCTCCACGCCGTTTTCCACAGTGGCGGCCACCCTCATTTACAGATGGACAAATTGAAGCCAGGAATCCAAGCACCTTGCCTCAAGCCACAAGTTCTATAAGGGCTGGAGGCAGGATTGAGTCCAAATCGGCAGCCAAGACCTCTCCAGGCATCCCTGAGGTTGCCCCTGAGGGATTCATACTTGCCACCCAAGGGGACTTATTCCAGCCAGCAGTCACACCAGGCAGACAAAAGGGTCATAGGAAGTGGGGCTGCTGATGTCCTTGACAAGGCCCAGGATCTGTGGGCCCATGGAGTGGGGGGAAGGGAGATGGTCTGCTACTGTCTGCCCCAGCTCCAGAGAATGGGAGACCCTCAGGCCATGGCTGCATAAGTGTGTCAGGCGGCCCCTGGAGCCGCTGTACCTCCCCTGCTTGTCCCTTCCTATCCCCCCAACCACTCCACCTGCCCCAGGGTTGAGCAACCCAGGCCTCTCACTCCAAGGGGTCAGGGTCATACATTGCACAACTGCAGGGGGCATCATTCACATCCTGTGGAACATGAAATGGACAGTGAAGTACAGGGTAGGGAGGGGTGAGGGGCTGGGTGGCCCCACACGGTAGTGAGGAAACCACAATATGGGATTTTCTCACCACAGGTCTTCAGGCTCCACTGTAGTCAGCAGGGTCTTGGAGAGGTGAGGTCTTAGACTCCTGACCTCAAGGGATCCTCCTGCCTCAGCCTCCCAAAGTGCTGGGATCGCAGGTGTGCGCTACCGTGCCCAGTCAGGGCTGCTTCTCTTGAGAAGCGAGTCTGGAGCTGGAACCTCAATGGATAATTCAAAGAGGAAGAGACTTGGGAGCCATTCCTGGAGGAGGTGTGGGTGGTCTCTTGGAGTGAAAGGAGAGTCACCAAGTCCAGCATGCATGAGAGAACAGCGGTGGCCTGCTGAACAGAGAAGGGGAGGAGAATGCATCCAGCCACCCAAGGAGTCTCTGGGGTCTGGGAGGCCTTTGGGTCCCTGTGCCTCCTCCTTTCCCCTTTGATGGTAGGGCTGCTCCCACCAACCAGAAAAAGTCACTGTGTCCAGAATCACCATCTCGGGCAGGGCTCTGGGACCCCCTGTGCCACATTTCCCGCTGATAGGGCTGATTGGGCCCCAAGTCCCTTTACAGACCACCCCAGCCCTGCCACTCTACAGTCTATTATTTAATAAGGGAGCTGGACCATGGAGGCAGTTGGGGCTGGCAGCCAGTGCCGTCTCTGTAAGTTCAAGGGCACATGGCTCCCTCCTGCTCTCACTTAATGGTTTCCTCTCATTTAATTTTTAATTGTTAAAAATTGTCTTTGGGGCCTGGGGTTTTTCTTGGTAGCTTTAGGGCAGGGGCAGAGGGAGGAATTTGGCTGCCTGGGGCAAAGGAGGCCTGGCTGGCTCTCGGCTTAGCTTTCCTGCTTTCCTGGGGACTCTTTCCAAGTCCTGGCTCAGTTGGCGTCTGGGACAGGGCACGCTATGACGTGGTAGCATTTAAATTCACACCTGTGGTGAGCCCTAGTAGACAGTATTTGGTTCACAGGGCAGGGTTTTGACCCATCTGCTTAGGTTCTAATTCTACCTTAGCTTCTTACTCTCTGGGTGATCTTGGAAAAGTTTCTTTCCAGCTCTGTGCCTCACTCTCCTCACCTGGAAAGTGGGGATACAAATATTCCCCTCAAAGGACTGTTCCTAGTCTTTTCTCCAAGCCTGAGCTTGGTGACCAAACCAGATGTGGTACCTGCTGCCTACTTGCCAGCTACCCTAGGCTGGACCCTTCAGAGAGGTACCCCGCCACTTTCTCTGGGACTCCTGCCACTGCTCACAGGCTAGGATGCCCTGTTGTTTGATTCTGGTCACTGCTAGAGCCTCTTCTAGCATCCAAGCCATACCCTCCCGATTCTGCTCTGCTGAAGCCTCACCCTGCTGTAGGTCTTGTCTGCAGTCATATCGCTGTCCCACTTATGCCACCCAAACCACCATAACACGGCGGCATCCATCCCCAGGAACTACCACAATGTAGACACTAGACTGCTTTACTTACAACAGCTCACCCAATCCTCCAATTATCCCTGTATTATGACCCCATTTGCAAAGGATGAAATTGAGGCTCAGTAGCTGTGAATGACTTGCCCAAGGTCACACAGCTCATAGAAAGTGTGGGGGGCGTTGAACTGCATCTACCTCTGCACATGAGCAGGGTTCTGATGGGTGGGGGTGGGGGTGGCAGCATCTGGGGTTGGACATGTGGTGAGGGGGTACAGGTAGATGGCAAAGGACCAGTGTGGCTCCAGTGTAGGAAGAGTGAGGAAGGATAGAGATAAATGAGGAAGGAGGCAGGGCTCAGTGGAGGGTGTCTTTCTCTCAGCATCACTGGCAGCTCAAAATGGTTGCAGACCCTTCTGGGAAAAGATGAGGTGAAGAATGGAGCCTGGGAGAGGTAGCCCAGACTGAGGGGTTACACAGAACACCCTGCTTCTTGCTTGCTAGCTCTTCTGGGTGGTGACAGAGGTAGCCCCCACCCCCAAACTCAATATATAGTTGCCATTGATGTAACAGTAAAAAAAGAGTATTGACGTAGTAGTTAAGACAGACCTTGGCTTAAAGCCATGGAGCATAGCTTTCTGTGTGATCTCGGGTAAGCAACTTAACCTCCCTGTGCCTCTGTTTTCTCATCTGTAAAATGGGACAATAACATCAACCTTGCAGGACTGGACTGAGTATTGGCTGGAAGTTGATCTCTTTGTGTGTCATAAGGCCCTTTGACAACTGCTGCCCTGACCCCTCATTGAGCTCCTGTGTTTGAGCAGAGCCCTGCCCCTGACAGTGCCTCTATTTCTTGATCTGTGAGAAGGAGGAGGTGGGATAAGCTAAGTCCAACAGTCCCTCCAGCCTGACCATCCACAATGGATGACTGTGGGTTGCAGCCAGAGGAATGTGGACAGGGAGACGTTTGGGGCAAGAGGGCTTCCTGCAGCAGAATGCTCCCAGCTGCAGGCAGGGTGAAGACAGTGAATCACCCTGAGCCTGAGGAGACACACAACTGGAGCAACCGGAAGAAGGTGTTTTGGGGAAAGGGGCAGGCCGGGGAATCACAGTCACCCCCAAGCTGGAGGAAAGATAGAGACAGGATGAGGAGTCAGAATGGAGGGTAGATGGCTCTTAGACCTGGGAATCAGCCTCCCATCCTTCTCCTCCCCTTCACAAACCACTCCTGTCCCTGCCTGCTCCCAGCAGCCTGCACGCCTATGCAAGGTAGAAAAAGGCAGGAAAGGGCATTGGTAACCCTGGAGCTCCACCCTAGTTAGGGGCACTCCACAAATTGCCAAGGACATCTCAACAGTGAGCGTGAGTCAGGACACAACCCACATTTCCCTGCTTTTAAATCCAGGGATCTGGAGAGGAACCCCCAGGAGAAAGTCATGATAGCCCTGGACCATGGACTCTATGGCCCTGCTTGGGCTTGGGTCACTCGTCTACCACTCAGAAGCTGTGTGACCTCACCCAGCTCCCTGGCTTCCCTAGCCTCAGTTTCTGCTTCTGTAAAGTGGGGACAATGACAGTATCTACTCTGTAAGGTTGCTGGGGAAGTAGATGCCTGTGCCATGCAGATAAGAGTGGCCGGCTCTTGGCATGCACTTTATAAATGTAAGCTAGCTGGGCTCATTCCCACCTCGCCACACCCATGAAATGGTGGTGCTGCCCCCTCGCACAGATGAGGAAACTGAGGCTAGAGGTGGAAGTGATCACCCAAGGATCTGCAGTTTGCAAAAGGGAGGAGAAGGAGCGAAGGGTGATTCCCAGGTCTAAGAACCATCTGCCCTCCTAGTATCCCAACTCCTAGAGTACTTGGGCCTGTGGGGAGGGGGGTTGACAGGAGAAGGATGTTCCCTCCCCAAATACTTTTTTTTGAGTTGGAGTCTCACTCTGTCGCCCAGACTGAAGTGCAGTGGCACGCTCCCGGCCACCGCAGCCTTCACCCGCTGGGCTCCGGCGATCTTTCCGCCTCAACCTTCCGAGTAGCCGGAGCTACAGGTGTGTGCTACCATGCCCGGCTAATTTTTTATTTATTTATTGTAGAGACGAGGTCTCGCCAAGTTACCTGGGCAGGTCTCGAACCTGCGGGCTCAGGCAATCCACTCGCCTTGGCCTCCCAAAATGCTGGGATTACAGGCTGAACCACCGAGCCCGGCCAACCCAAATACTTTTAATGAAGCTGAAAGATGCTCCCAGGTTCTGGCTACCCTAGGGCTGTTCTGGGTTAGGACATCTGATCAGCCCTCTTTTTTCTTTTATAAGTTATAGCTTTTCCCATTTCCTGAGCCCCAACACATGCCAGAAGCCATGCTAGGCATGCACCCACATTATCTCATTTAATCTTCAAACAGCCCTGTGGGCTAGGTGTCATTTCCTCATTTCACAATAGAGGAAACAGAGAGGTTGATCTTTTTCCCTTGACCACACAGCTGCTGAGAGCTAGCAGGGCTGGGACTCGAGACCTCTGTACCCTCAGTTTCTACTCATCTGTAGGACTGGAGTCTGATGCCCACAACCAGTTATGTACCCTCTCTGGGCCTCAGTTTCTCCATTTGTAAAATAGGAGTGATAAAGATAGTAACTATGTATCTTCTAGGGTTATTTTGAGGATTAACTTGGTAAATACAGACACACCAAAAAGACATTTGGAATAGTTTCTGACTCAGAGTGAATTTTCTGTAAGTAAACGTTAGCTGTTTTCAGCTCTCCCGATCAGCACAGGCCACGATGGCACAAGATCAGTGACACTGGGCACTGCACCTGTTCCAGCCGAGCCTTGGAGGCTGCGGTGGGTGGGCCTAGTTAGTGTTGGTTTCACAGACACAAATGGGGCATTGATTGGACACAGACACTCAGCAAACAATAGCACATTTAATCCTCACAACCACCCTCTGTGATAGGTAGAGGCTGCAGTCATCATCCCTGACTTATAGATGAGCAAGCTGACGCACAGAGGTTAAGACACTTGCCCAAGGTCAAACTGGATTTGAACGCTGGCTGCTTGGCTTCCCATCTGTGGTCTCAGCCACGCACCTTGCCAGCTCCTCCCCCATCAGAGTGTGAGAACCCGTGTGTCAGAGAAGCTGCCGCCTGTGTGGGCTTGAAGCCGACAGTCACCCCCGATGCCTCGCCATATAATTAATGATTATTATCTTATCTCTCGGGAAGGAAATGACACACCGTTACTGCGAAGCCAGGTACGCTGAGGCCTGCGTGCTCTTTTACCAGGAGATAAGGGCTAACTAGGCAGACGCCAAGGTGGTGATCTCTCAATATCGCACAGGAGGGAGAATGACAGAGCAGGAGAAAGATGGCTTGGCTTATGCAGGCTGGTGTCCCAGATTGTTTTTTCTCACTGTTTGTTTTAAAAACATCTAAACCGGGGTCTCCCAGGAGAAGGGAGGACCAGGGTTGGTCATGGTCTGCAGCCAGAGTGACCTCCGCAAAGGTCTGCCGAGCAAGCAGTCTCATCCTGGGAGGGAACCCCGTGTGTGAGAGCCAATGCCTAGACCCACCCAAGGGAGAGAGGCTTCAAGGGTCATCTGGTCCATTACACTTTTCTTTAAGGAGGAAGGAGTCCAGGCCCAGAGAAGGGTAGTGACTCATGCAAGGTCACACAGCAAATGGACAGCGACTGGTGCTTCAGACCCCTGGTCACTCCTTATGACCTGAACATTGATTAGACGCCTCTGTTTTGCCTGGCCTGGACCACAGAGTAGCAGGGGAGGGTGTAGGATGGCTCAAGCTAACCCATCAGCTTCTGGGACTGTGAATGCCATAAGGACAGGCAGCCTCAGTGTCCTCTCCTAGGGCCCAGCACAGAGCCTGGCATAAAGTAGATACTCAATCCATGTCTTCAGAATGACTGAATGAATGACCCAACGTGCTGTGAAAGTGAATGAGTGACATCACTGGCCTGTAAACAGTGGGAGCCCTCAGAGATCCAGGGCAGGGGAGGTTACAGACAACTCAAAAGATGAGGCGTCTTCTTGGGAGGCTTCCATACTCCCAGATCTGCTCCCAAGGGAAATGCTTGTGAATTTCCAAATGCTGGTTAGGGCTTCGATCCTCAGGGGTGTGTGTGTGTGTGTGTGTGTGTGTGTGTGTGTGTACGAGAGTGTGTTGGGGAGAGGTGGTGATAGAGCTGGGGTCCCCCCAGCAGGGCACCCCACTCCCAGCAGCTCCATCCATATTTCCCCAGGCTACATCCCCGCCATCGAGGCCTGATGTCCCTCAGACCATGAGCCCTGGCTGTGCGCCACCAAGTGACCGCTCAAGCCCCGTCTTCGCTGTGGGTTTTTAGTAGGAGCCACAGAGTCCTGAGTTTCTGGGGTCCCCAAAGCTGTCATCTAGGGGCACAAAGAGAAGGCCAGCTCTCTTTTCTGCAGAAGTTCTCTTCTGACCCACCTCCCCTCCCCAGGGTGACGTGTAGAAGAGCTGGCAGTCTCCCAGGGGAGACAGGCCCTGGCGGCGGCAGACTCTGAGACCTAGGGTGCTCGAAGCCATCCTGAGCCACATCGCCATAGTAATGGCAGCTGCTGCCGTGCATTGGAAGCTTGTTTTTGCTCTGTCTTCCACATATTTCACGTTGCCATGCCGATGATGGAATTGAGGTCCAGAGACTACAGCACCCGATCCAAAGCCACACAGCCAGGAAGGGGTTAGGTGGAAACTGAATGCTGTTTTGAAAACCCCACAGCCCATACCCTGGACCGCTCTCTGACGCTGACCTCCACTGAGAAGGGGGACAGACCTGGCTCCAAGAGGCAGGATGATACAGCCAGGCCCGGCCAGGCTCTTTGTCTTGAGGGGAGTCGAAGCTCCATCCCAGGTTGGCTGGGGGGACGTCGTCTGGGAACCTGCAGACTCTCAGTAAGGGCCTCGTCTTTCCAGCTGGACGGAGGGTCCTTGGGAGTGGAGACAGCCCCAAGGCCTCCACAGCACTGTGTCCAAGGCACATGGAGCCTTATCCTCCCCATCTCCTGTGGCTGGGCCAGGCTCAGAATTGGGCTGCCTAATGGATTAGGAACTGGAGCCATGAGACCCCGTTCTAGTCTCAGCTTGGCCATTTTCTAGCTCTGGAATCCTGGAGGGTTCTCCTGAAGGAGCCTCAGACCCTCAAATGGAGATGGTAAGAACTCCCTCCCAGAGAAGGGGTGAGCCTTAGCACAGGTGGGGGGCCCTCCTCACATCAGCAAGGCCTCCTGGAATTCACTGAGTATCCATGGATATCCTCCATTAATCCTCCCCTCGCCAGGCATGACATGAAGAGCCTGCATCTTCCCAGTCCCAGCTCTTGGTCTCTTCCTTGGCTCCAGCTCTAGGCCTGTGTATCAGTCAGCTGTGGCCATGTTAATGCTGTGAAACAAGCCATCCCAAAATTTAGTGGCTTCTATGAACAAGCATTTATTTTCACATTCCTGGGCGTGAAGGCCGACGGACATTCTCCTAGTCTAGGATGGGCTCAGCTGAGTGGCTCTGTTGCAGGTTGCTGGTTGGGTTCACTTCATGTAAGTTTATTCTGTGACTCAACTGCCTTCAGTAGCTCAGGGGAACCTCTTCTTACCATTATCACCAGGGTGCAAGGGAGCAGGTAAGTCCACACAAACACAGTTCAATCCTCTGCTCTGTCTTGTCAGCTAATATTTTTTGCTCAAAGCAATGTGCATGGCTAGCCCAGCATTAATAGTGCAGGGGAGTGTACCCTGTCCAGAGTGGGAAAGGGTGGGGAGTACATACTTGCTGAACTGTAATCCCATCAATCAGGGACGGAAGACCCCTAACTTGAATACAAAAACAAATAGGAGAGGTCTGTTTTGGCCACCGAGGGCCCAGGACCCCTCGCCCTCTTAAGTTCAAATGCTGAGTGAAGGGGCAGCTTGGGCTGCAGAAGGGGTCTGCAGCATGGTCAGAGGATGGGGTGTCATTTTCCCGCACGACGCTGGCAGGCCCTTCCCTCTTGACACTTCCTTTTCTCCACCTGCACGTTCTCCAAGGCCTGTTCTAGCAGCCCTGACAGCTCCAGGCCCCTTCCACCCCACAACAGTTGGAGTTTGTGGAACACAGGCAGAGCCCCATGCCATGCTTACCTGGCTGGCATTTCGGCTCACAAATACCTTTCCCTGAGAAGCAGATCTAATTTCCTCCCTGTGAAAAATGACCGTCTAGCACTTGGGCAGACTCCTTCATGGGGCAGCCAGTTGCTTTCATGGTGGGGACAAGGGTGGGTATAAACTTGGATCAGGACCAGCTGCAAACACGTGGCAAGGGACTCGAGTGAAACCATTCCCCAGGTGAGGGCTGCGGGAAGGGCAGGTGGCCGTGTGTTGTGTGTCCCTGGACGGGACCAAGAATGGTCCAGGCCAAGAGTAACTTCCCCTCCTGAGGCCTCAGTTTCCCCATCGAAAAAATGAGGCTGGGGTTCTGAAGGTCTTTTCCAGCTCTCAAGCCCTATGACTCTCAGTGGATCCACCTTTGTTCAAAGTTTGCAGCATCAATGTACAAATCAAATTCCCAGGCCTCTCTCTTTCTTCTCCTTCTTTAACCCTAAACATGCATGACTGGAACCACCCCACCTTCTCCCTTGCTACTGAGGCATGTTCTCTTTGCAGCTAGCTGGCTGCTGGAACTGGAAGAGACAGGCCACAGGTAGGGACAGCTGGGGTCCTGGTTCCCCAAGGCTGGCTTCTAAGAGCTCAGTCAACCAGGGCCCAAGGGATGGAAAAGGCTTTTCAAAAAGAAGGTCACTGGCTCCCAGACAAGGCTGTCCTGATAGCCCTCAAGGCAGCCTCACATGCCCTCAGACGCCCCTGACAACACAAGGCTGGGCAGCTGAATTCATGGCTGGAGAAGCCCCAGGAGGCAGGAGGGAAAAGGCAGGGCAGCTGGTGGAGCTCACTCCAGGGAGCTGGGCTTGGTCCTTGGAAGCTACAGACCTCATTCCAGTCCTCTACTCACCTTTGGACAAAGGGGAAGGGTAGTGGGTGGGGGTCTCCAGGCGGTGATGTGAGAGAGGGAGGATCCACCCCATCCTGCCTCAGCCCTCCCCCCATGGCTCCCACCTGCTGGGGCCCCTAAGAGTCAGATGTCCCTGCAGCCAGACCCCGTCTGCCTTCCCCAGGTGCTCCCCAGGCCAGTTCACCCACCCCCGAGATTCAGGCAACAGAGGGTGAGCTGTGTCCCCTGCCAAATTACCCCCTTTCAGCTCCAGACCTATGGACAGTCATTCCCATATGAAAACATCAGGGGGTGGTCACTATTACAGGCCCAAAAGGACGGAGGAAGGGAGAGGTTGCTAGAACCTACCAGAACCTGCAGGGAGCTGTGTAGAGAGGGTGCCCTGAAACAACGTGCCTTCAGTGGAGAGACACAGGCCCCCCGAGACAATGAGAAAGCTGGGGAGCAGGCACTCTGCTCTCTCTCCTCCTTGCCTCTGCTCCCCTGCAGGCAAGGATAAGAGATGCTGCGGGTACAGCCTGCAGTCAGTCTCCCAGGGAGAGAGGGCAGAATGTGGGTCTAGAAGGGGGAACAGAAGACGCTCAGCTCAGGCGTGCTGAGGAGGGAAGGAGTTGTCAGGACCTGTTAAGCTTGTGCCCTGTCTCTTGCTTCCAGTGCCCACTTCTGGACCATCTCTGCTTGTGCACATCAGTGACAGGACGTATCAGGGCTTTGGAATCAGATGCACCAGGATCCAAATCCCAATTCACTGGCTGTGTGACCTTGAGCAAGTTTCTTAACCACCTTGTATCTCCATTTCCTCTCCCACAAAATGAGAATAAGAGCATCTGACTCAGAGATGGAAAGTGCTTGACACCTAGTAAGTGCTTAGGAAAGGTTTTTTGTTTTTATCCCTATCTGTCTACCCTTTATCTCTTGGCTGGTCTGCAGAACCTCTGAGCGGGCCTCTGCTCAAGCCTCAGCCCCTCAGATTGGTTTTCCACACTTCTCCCGGAAAGTTCTTCCTGAAACCCTGAGAGGATCATGCCACAGCCTTCCTCAAAAACCACGGACCGTTCCCCCATCTCTCCCCCTAGAGGATGAAGTTGAGTTCTTTAGGATAACAGTCAAAACCATTAGGCTCTAGTCTTAGCTCCTCAACCTGGTTGGGATATTTTTCCCCACTCCATCTCATGGGGCCTGGTGGGAGGTGTCCACATAGGTGTAGAAATCATGAGGGAGGGCCCTCACGCATGGCTTGGCACCATCCTTGCAGTGATGAATGAGCTCTCCCTCCATTAACTCCCAGGAGAGCTCATTGTTGGGAAGAGTCTGGCGCCCCTCTCCCTTCTCTCTTCCTTCCTCCCTTGACGTGTGATGCCTGATCCCCTGCGCCTTCTGCCATGAACGGAAGCTCCCTGTGGCCTCACCAGAGGGAGAGGCTGATGCCATGCTTCTTGTACAGCCTGAGAACCATGAGTTACATAACCTCACTAATACATTTCCCAGGCTCAGGTATTCCCTTATAGCAACACAAATGGACTGAGACACCCCTTACTAGAACCTGCCCATCCTTCCCTTGGTCCCTTTCCCCAAGAGACACTGTCCCCAAATGCCCTTTATGTGTTCAAGCGTTTGTCAGTGTGTCCTTCCCCCCTGGATGTGACTTCTCCTTCCACCTCAAAGGCCCCATCTTCCACGCACACCCCCCATCGCCACACAAACGTAATTCCCCCCACAACCCTTACTTGTTCTTCCAGGGAGCACTTACTCCATGTTGCCTCAGAAGAGCAGGCGTGGCATGCCATGTCCTTCCTCATCAGTCTCTGAGTATAAGAAGGCATCCATGTCTGGCTCTTTGCAGTTCCTAAGCCAGTGCTGAACATGGGCAAGGGCCTATTGTGTGCCAGGTGACCCACATGCATTCATGTGTGTCAAGAGACCCCCCACACACACACACATCCATGCTGACCTAAGCAGAGCCCCTGCATAGGTGGCATTATCCTTTTTGACTAATGGGGAACTAAGGCAAAGCAATTTGCTTTAGTCCACTTGGCTGGGAGGTGGAGGAGTCGACCTGGCACTAGGGCTGTCTGGGTTTTTCCCATTCTCTATGTGATCCAGTAAGTATTTCAAAAATGAACCAATAAATGAACGAATGTAAGAGGGTGTCAATAGCAACATACCATGGTGGTTACAAGCAAGAAAGACTTGGGTTCAAGGTCAACACCTGCAACCTTGGTGAAGTTGCCTGTGTTCTCTGCCCTGCCCACCCTCCCCCAGGCATCCTGTGAATCAGGTAGCTGGTGGGTTCCCCTCCAGAACCCAGACAGGCAGCCAGGGCTTTCCCAGTGGGGAGGAAACAACCACGGGACTGAGACTGATGCTGTGTGGGGAGGCCCAGACAGCTGGGAGACAGCCCTTCAAGCCAGCATGATGAACATCTCAAGATGTCGTCTCCAGCACCCAGCGCAGGAAAGGGGCCTGTTATAACTATTTATATCCCGCCTGCCGCCTGATGGCTTAATCACACTGCCTCCTCTTTTGACTTTCAGTCGACAGACATTTGCAGACCTCAAAGAGCCTCAAAAGGCGGGTCTTGGTGGCTTGCCTGAGCAGCCTGGCTCTCCCAGGAAAACCTGGGGATTTATGCAGGACACCAAAGGGACTGGGGTTACTCCTCCCTCAGTTCAGCTCCGGCCCCAGTTGTCAAAGGAACCTCTCAGGGAGGTGCTGGGCTGCCCAGGGCATCTGCAGCTAGGCTTTGCCTGGGGTGTCCATGGTCTGGGCTTGGTCAGCACGGCCAATGGGTGGGTAACTCCTCACTCATCCAGGAAGAGCTTCTCTTCCCCGTCCTGTGCAAGAGGCACCATTTTCCGACACTGCAATCAACCTCTTTGATTCTCATAAAGGACAAGCTTGGCCAAAACACTGCTGGTTTCAGTGTGAATGAGATGAGGGGTCACTGAGCAAAGGCGATTAGAATAGGTCCAGATGTGTCTGCTCACAGGGTCCGGGTCACCCTGCAGAATGTTCCAGTTAATAATAGAACATAATGATAGACATCATACTAATATGTGGGACTCTTGCACTGATATTCTGCAAGCCTCAAACTGCATGATAGCCAACAGCCAAGGGGTGAGAAATCTGGACTGACGGATGAATTTGTCCATTCATTCATTCCTTCAATTTATTTATCTGTTCGAATACTCAACCCTGAAATGTTTGCATGGCTGACGCCTTCTCAATATTCAGATCTTGGCCCTAATGTCACTCCTTGGAGAGGCTGCCCTGACCACTCTTTCTAATGGCATCCATCCCCTCCACCCCACCCCGATACTATTATGTCTTTGTTATGTGTTGATTTTATGGCTCTCACAGCATTTCCCAGTGATGAAGTTCTCCTTTGTCTGCTGGCTTGTCTGCCATGGCCACTGGAAGCAAATTCCTCGAGAATGGGGACCTTGTCTTGCCTGTTTGCTGCTGTGTCCCCAAGTGCTTGACACTGTGCCAGGTCCACAGCAGACCCTCATCCATCCACCATTGACCGAGAACCTCCCCGTTGTCAGACTGGGGCTGGGGCTGGGGCTCAACCGAGACCTGGTTGCCACCCTGGGGAGCCCCACATCTGGCAGGCAAGAAATCCAAGAAGACACAAACGAATGGAAAAATATTTCATGCTCATGGATAGGAAGAATCAACATTGTTAAGATGCCCATCCTACCAGAGGCAATCTACAGATTCAATGCAATACCTATTAGGTTGCCAACATCATTCTTCTCAGACCTGGAAATGACAATACAGAAATTCTTATGGAAACATAAACAACCACGAATAGCCAAAACAATCCTTAGCAAAAGAAACAAAGCAGAAGGTATCACACTTCCAGACTTCAAACTTTACTATAAGGCTGCAGTAATCAAAACAACCTGGTATGGGTACAAGAAAGGGCACATAAACCGATGGAACAGGATAGAGATTCCAGAAGCAAAGCCTCAATTTCTCAACCAACTCATCTTTGACAAAGCCTCCAACAACAACCACTGGGGAGACGAGAACCTATTCAGCAAATGGTGCTGGGGAAAGCGGCTGATCACATGCAGAAGATTGAAACAGGATCCCTACCTATCACCATACACAAACACTAACTCTAAATGGATCAAAGACCTAAACGTAAAACCTCAAACTATAAGAATCTTAGAAAATGCAGAAGACACCCTTATGGAAATTGGAACTGGCAAGCAATTCCTATTCAAAACCCTAAATGCCCATACCTTATGGAACAAGATAGACAAGTGGGACTTCATCAAACTGACGAGCTTCTGCAAAGCAAAAGAAACCATCAAGAGAGCAGGGAGACAGCCCATAGAATGGGAAAAAATATTTGCCAAGTGTTACAAGTGGGAAGGACTGTGTATTAGCCACGTGTTCCTGATGTTGACATGGGGCGGCAGTCCCTCCCAGGGTCAGCCAACTCCTAGAGGTGCTACTCAACTGGATCACATACTTGTCATATGCAAACCAAGCTACCGACTTCCTGTATTAGGCTCTCACACTCCAGGCAGTGATGCACCTGCCTCCATTACCCAGGGTCAGGCATTAGACAACCAGGGACTGCCCCGTGCCCAGAGTCCACGGAAATGACCCCCAAACAGCCAATCCTGAGCTTGCTTACACTACCTCATCATTCCTTCCCCAAAAAACCACCATAAAAGGTTTTGCCCACATTTCCCCTATTCCTGCCTCTTGACCCACCCTGGTGCCTCCCCATATGGCCCTGGGTGTGGTCCTCTCCTGCTGGGGCTATGAGTAACAAACTATCTTTTCAATCAATGGCAGTCCTCTCCTGATCTGTTGGCCTCACCATACCTGATTGATAACAAAACCAACATTCAAAAACAGGCTATTGGCTGGACACGGTGGCTCACGCCAGTAATAATAGCACTTTGGGAGGCCTAGGTGGGAGGAGTGCTTGAGCCCAGGAGTTTGAGACCAGCCTGGGCCACATAGTGAGACCTTGTCACTACAAAAAAAATCAGAAAATTGGCCAGGCATGATGGTGTATGCCTGGAGTCCCAGCTACTTGGGAGGCAGAGGATTGAGGATTGCTTGAGCCCCGGAGGTTGAGGCTGTGGTGAGCTGGGATCGTGCCACTGCACTCCAGCCTGGGTGACAGAGTGAGACATTGTCAGTAAACAAACAAACAAATAAATAAATCAGGCTATGAGGGTGAAGACAGGTCCAAGGCCAAGATGACTTGGGGGAGCCCACATATCTCACTGGGGTCATGTCTGCAATTGCAGTCATGCCAGCTGAGTGGGGGAGGTGGTGGGCAAAGGCACAGCCCAGGCAAGGGCCTGGTAGCCATGCAAGGGGTAGAACTTTCTGGTAACTCAAATGGCCCCGTGAGACTGGAGCAGAGCTGAGAGGAGCCACAGGGCAGGAGGCTGGAGGAGGATGGGAACCGGATCCTGGAGGATTTTGGAGGGGGCTGGGCTTTGCTCTGAAGCCGATGACAGGCACCTGGAGAGCCGTGGCTGGAGCTCGTCAAATGTGTGATCCCTGGGTGTTTTTCCTCTGAGCCATAGTCCACTTGGCTGCTGTCCTGTGCATGGGGTAAGGTATGTCACCAGTCCCCAACTCCTATGCCATCGGCCCACCCAGCCCCAGCACCCAATCCCTTGCTGAGTCACCCGAGCAGCTGCTGTTCTACCACATGCCTAGCCTGAGTCACATCTGCCCATGTCCTCCCACTCTCCCCAGCCCCCAGCCCCCAGCCCCCAAGGGTGGGGGACATCGGGGCCAATGGAATCTTTTGGTGGCTGATGGAATCATTGCTGCACGTGGCATATGGGAGCTCAACTCTCTGCATATTCTGAGTCCAGTGCCGATTTCCGGAGAGAAGTTGGAATGGGTGGGTGAGGAGCAGGGCCATGCGGAAGGGGTGGCAAGTGTGGGCGTGGCCCAGGCTGGGCCCCCAGATGCCTGGCTGTGTGGACTCCCCCACCGTCCTCCTCTGCTTTCCCCTGACGGGCCCTGCCTGGACTCGGAACAGAGATGGGGGCCTTTTTGTCTTGCCTGGAAGGATGCTGAATGTTTGGAGGGAGGCCAGGCACCAAGGAGGAAACTCACACAGCTGAGCAGCAACTTCTGCCACAGCGGCATGATGGCGAAATGGCCTCACCTTTGACTTTCTGCAGCCTTGGCCAGAGGAAAATAACAGACCCCCTGAGAGATCACCTGCGGCCATTCACATGCACTAAACGTTTGCTTAATTCATTCACTCACTCATTCAACCAATAATTTTTGAGGCCCTCCTGTGCGTCAGTCATGACCTGAATACCAAACATGCAACCACACACAAAACATCTTGAATCTCCATCATTAGGGAGATTAAATTCTATCTGGGGGGGGCAGCCAATAAGTGAACAAGGAAATAAATATATTGTCAGTGAGTGACAGATATCAGGAAGCAAAATGGAGTAGGTTAAGAAAGAAGAAGAAAATGAAGGAGGATCCAGCAGATGAAAAGGAAGGGCTTAGTGAGGGGTGTTGGGCCTGACAGGGCATTCAGTGGGGGCTTTTCTGAGCAGGGACATGTGAGCAGAAGCCTGAATGCATGAGGGAATGGACCATGGGAACATCTGGGGTAAGAACACTCCAGGCAGAGAGAACCACAGGTGCAAAGTTTCTGGGGTAGGAGCCTGTGTGGCTGGGAGGGGACTGTTGGGAGGTCTGTGTGTCACAGTGCAGGAAGGGAGGGAAGAATGGTCAGACATGAGGGTGGAAAGGCTCCTGTGGGATCTGGTGGGACAACATAAGGCTCTGGGTTTATCCTCATCACAATGAAAATATGCTGGGAGAATTTGGGGGATGGGGAGGCTGACACGTTGTCACTGACATTTTAATACCATCCATCAGTAATTTGTGGAAAAGCTGTGCAAAGTGTCAAGGGGGATAAAGAGAGGACAAGTTAAGAAGCAGTGTCCCCTTCCTATGGAGTGTGTGGCCAGGCCAAGGGGGAGTTTCTTGCCCAGATATGATCATTACCATTGGAGGGGAGCAAGCTATGGGCTAGATCTTGTGCTCAGCCCTTTATCGGCATGGGCTATCTCACCTAACCCCACAGCAAGCCCGAGACATAAATATGACTTTCCCATTTCAAGGATGAGTAAACTGAGACTTGCTCAAGGTCACACTGTAGCTGCACAGCGGGGCTTCAGCATCCAACAGTCTGACAGCTAGGGTGAGGAGCTTAACCACACACCAGGGCTGTAGCACAAACCACTCAGGAAGGTAAATGTTCTTGGATAGGGTAAGTGGGAGCTATTGAGTACTGAGGAGCAAGGGCTCACCCTGGTCGGAGAGCTCCGAAAAGGCTGTGTGGACCAAGCAGCATTACAGTTGGGTGGGACCAATGGGCAGTGGTGGAGAGAGAGGATCCCCAGACGCATAGCATGAGCAGACGTGCAGAAACTGTGAGGGTTAGACCTGGTGTCTGCACAAAGAGGGGGAGACAGGCTTGTAGCAGAGGTGGGATCATTCTGGGTGGCCTTGACTGTGGAATAAACCAGGAAGCTTCAGCCCATCCACAGTGGGAACCACTGAAGGGGTTTGAGCAGAGGATTGACTTGAAGTGAGGCCAGGTGAATAAATTGGCAATGATGGGCAAAATCATGCCGGAGCTGGCAGAGTACACAGCTGAAGCGTGGACGCATGCTGCCGGAATTTGGGTCCACCTCTGCCCCTGGAGTGGGCACTGCTGGCTTCCTGTCCCCTGGTCCCAGCTTGACTTCCAATGCCAGCATGAGCGTGGCCTTGCTTGAGGACTTTCTTAAGCTGCTGGAGTCCCTCTACTTGCACTGGGGATATGAGGGACTCAACACCCCTGGGAACAGCCCCCAGCTGTGTGCTCACAGTGGTTGGTACATCAATACCCCAGGTCCTGAGCTCTTCTGGGTGTGTGTTTCTTATGGGATTAAGCTCCAGCTCCCACAGTGGCCACTTGCTTTTCTTTTTCTTCCTTCCCTCCTTCCTTCTTTCCTTTCTTCCTCTCTCTCTCTCTTTTTGCAAGGTCTCACTCTGTTGCCCAGGCTGGAGTGCAGTGGCAAGACCATGGCTCACTACAGCCTCAACCTCCTGGGCTCAAGCGATCCTCCCGCCTTCGCCTCCCTGTAGCTGTGTCTACAGATGTCAGCCACCATTCCCATGACTTGCTTGATGGCACCCTCTTTCCTGGCTGTCTCACCTCCCCAGTCTCACTTCCTCACATCACTACCAGTGTTTCTTGGAATCATTTCTCAAATATGCTTTTTGCTCCTGAATCCTTTTCTTGAGATGGGTTTTGGGGAAAACCCGGAAGAAAACAACAGCTGCAAGGTGCTGGCTGAATTATTTCACCTCCTCTTGCATCAGTTGCCTCACCTATGAAACGGGGATGAGAAATTAATCCTTCACTCCAAGGGACATTATGGTGAGCCGTTGAGTTTAGAAACCAAAGAACTTAGTGTCTTGCGTATAGTAAGTTGTCAGCAAATGTCTTCCAAGATGGCTTCACAACAGATGAGACAGACAGGGAAAGAGGCTGGTGGCTGCAAGGAGAGGGGGCGGATGTGAAAGGGTTGGCAGCTGAGCAGGGCAGGGAGGGGAGTGAGGACACAGCCAAGTCTGCAGCCTGGAGAGCTGGAAAGAAGAGTACATGCACAGAAGCCAGGCCAGGAGGAGGAGCCAGGTTTGGGGAGAGAAGTTCAATTTTAGAGTCAGAGAGTTCCAGGTGCCAGACAGCCGTGGGCAGACATCCAGCAGACCGCTGGGACAGCGGGGCTGAGTGGGAGAAGATGCAAGTATGGCGGCCACACGGGTTTGGGCATCATCTGGAGGGGAACAAAAGTCACTGCTGAAGGAGCTGGGTGGGGAGTGGGTGGGGGAGACCAAGCTGAGTGACGGTGGCAGAGATGGGAGGACTGGGGAGGAAGGGTCCCCAGGGGAGCAGGGAGCAAGGGAGGGTGTGGGAACCAGGCTCTAGGCAGAGGGTGGAAGGGGAAAGTCTTCTTCCCAAGACTGAAGCAGTGGGCATTTCTGAGACCAGAATCATGGCAGGCCTGTGTCTGGGGTCTGGGTCCCTGGAAGCAGAGCCTGAGGCAAAGAATTCAGAGCACATGATTGACTGAGAGATGAGAAAGGGAGTGAGGGAAAAGGGACTGGGTGGAGCAAGTGTCAGGTGGAGACTCATTTCAGCCTATAACTCTGCCGTTAACCCATGGGGTTGTCCCACCTCCCTGCCTCTTATGCGTACGTGTTTGTCAGCCATTGGCTCCTGGTGGGTCAAGGGCGATATCAGATAAGCGGGTGCCTATGAGCCATGAGCCGCCCGTATTTATATAACTGAGCCATGAGACATTGGCCCAGAAAGGGCACCCGGGTGGGACACCCATGATTTTCACAGTAGTCTGGGGTGATTCTGGCTCAGCCAGGCCCACCCTGGCCTGACTGAATGAGCTTTTAGGGACTAACAAGTGCTGATACTTCTCACCCAAGCACATATGAGATTTTCCTTGGCAGAAGGTACAAACCAGACCTGGAGAGTGAGTTTCGAGACTGTTCTTAGTCTCTGCCAAGGGGGGTGTAGGTGGCACGTGATCTTCACCCAGCTGGTTTGGTCAATTCAGGGACCTAGTGCACCAAGATAGGCTCTGATCAGTGCTCCATACGCCCAGACCACATGGCCAGGCCCTGTGCTAAGGGTCACGCTGGCTCTGTCTAATGATCCATGAGAAAGATGCTTTATCGTTCCCTTTCACAGGTGAAAACTCTGTGGGTTCCTTACCTGAGACCAAGCAGCTCCTAAGAGAGGGAATGGTATTGAGCCCAAGTCTGTTTGGCCTCAAGTCCAGGTTCTAACTGCTTTCCTGTCCTGCAGCTTAGTATGTTACAGGTGTAGACACTATAAATCGCATTTGCCTTGCCAGGACACCAAGGGGCCTCCAGAAACCATCATCTAGTCCCACCATCCCACCACACTAAGGTCCTGACAGCTTAAAAAGAGGCAAGCAAGAGAAAGGAAGGAGAAAAGGAGGCCACTGAGGACCCTTCGGGCCGAAGTCTCCACCTGCCTGGTCAATGCTGAGTTGACACCCACCCACAGGTGCTGCACCTGAGAGAGGATTGTTGGGTTCAGCCTGGGGCCCCAGAGATAGACCCTGGGCTCATGCAGGCTTCCCTCTGGATCACTTGGGGACACCTTGCACTGTCCTCATCTAAGTTGGCCTCCTCATCCCACTGACCCCAGGATCTGTGGAAAGACCCCAGAAATAGGCCTGTTTGGGTTGCAAGACTTTGCTCTGGGGAGGGGCCCTACCCAAGCTCAGGGAGTACTTCTGGTGTTCCTGGAATGAGCCAGTAGGCCCACGCCCAGCAAGGCCAGGGATAGTCCTTGATTCTGCTGGGCTCTGACCCACAATCGGAGGGGAGGCTACTCTGAGCCACAAAAGACCCCTGGATGGGCCATCTGCAGCCCCGGTTACTGGGCCCTGCTCTGCCTCCAACTTACTCTGTGACTCAGTCCCAGTCATCCTCTGACACTGGCACCCTCTGGGAGAGGAGATCAGTCTATGACCTTGCTTCCAGGCTGTCATATGAAGAAAGACATTCTGTGTGGATGCCGGCCTCACTGCTGCTCCTTGAATGCAAGCAAGCACCTATGCTCACTGTTTCCTTGGTCTAGAATGCTTTTCCTCCCGCAATCTGCAGATCCACTCCTGCACAGTTCAGGTCCCTGATCAATGTCCCTTTCTTAGAGGGGCCTTCTCTGACCACCCATCTAAAGATACGACCTACAGCTTTGTCCCTGCCCCGCTGTGTAACTTTCCCCCCCCCGGCTCCTGTCACTACCTGGTATATTTTATTCATATAGTATATAATTTTAAACTTAACCACTGTTATTCTTTTTTATTTTTGTTTTTAGACAGAATCTTGCTATGTTGCCCAGGCTGGTCTCAAACTCCTGGCCTCAAGCGATCCTCCCACCTCAGCCTCCCAAAGTGCTAGGATGACAGGTGTCAGTCTGGCCTTATTAGTATATGTTTACTTTTTTTTTATTGTTCTCCCTTCATAGAAGGTATGCATCATGGGGGTAGCAGCTCCATTGCCTGCCATTGCCTGCCCCTTGTCCTTACAGCCCACGCTCCATCAATATCAAATGGTTGTAGATTTCCCTGAACACACTGCCCTTAAAATAAAGGGTTTCTGAGGCTTTGTGTCTCTTGTACCCTTACTAAAGACCACAGCACACCCTTCATAACCTTCACTCAGCATCACAGGGCCACCTCCTCTGGGTTTATGCTGTCTCTCTGTGTTTCGCTGGCACTCTGGGCCAGCCTGTAACAGCATCCTCTGTCCAGTCAGTGAACTGAAAGTTTGCCTGTGACTCCAAGTTCTCATTCATTTTCTTATCTCTAAGCTGGTGACTGTGCTGGCACCAGAGGGTGGGCAGTAGGGGAGGGACCCAGAACTGCTCTTGGCAGATGGGCAGGGGCCCATTTGGTGGTAATGGCTGACCAAGGGGACGCCAGGCCCTTGACTCTGGCTGATGGGATGGAGTTGGAAGAGAGGATGAATGAGTTTTTCCTGATCTTGCTTACATCCCAAACGAAGCTTCCTCTCTTGGTGGTGACCCTGTGCGGGTCAGCCCTTGGGTGAGGGTCTCTCTGAAAAGGGCCTGGGGTCTGACTAACCACTTGAGTGAGACCCAAGGGCAGTTCAGGTGCAGACTGGTGAGTGATCACTGGATCCTGGTCAGGAGAATGAGGTCTAAGATGACAATGACTGAACTGTCAAAGTCTGGGAAGCTTCAGCACAGACAGCCATGGCCCGGGACCAGAGGAACAGGCTTCCAGTTCCTTCCTGGCCACCCACTGATGGTGTGACCTTGGGAAAGCCACCTCATCTCTCTAGGACTCAGAGAGTTTGCCTTTTAGCTTCAAATAAAGGATTTGTAAAATGGATTTTTGTCTCACAAACAGTAGATGCCTGGACCACTGGGTTAGGAAAGATTCTGAGGTAGACCCTGAGCTTAGTGCAACGGCACAATGATTGATTAGTAATGTCTGCCATGGGCATCATAAAGGAGACACGTGTTAGTCCTGGTCCAGGGTCTCCTTCACACATTTTATGACTCAGTGACTCTGTAGAGTTAAGGAGAAGGGGTGTGTGTGTGTGTGTGTGTGTGTGTGTGTGTATGACACACAGAGACAGAGAGAGACAAGGCAGTAGAAGTAAAAAAGACAAGAAAAAGCAGGTTGAGAAACTTGGGTCAGACATGTGGAGAACTTCAAAATAGATGAAGAATGGAAACTTCTTTGGTGCACACAGAAAACACACTCGAGGGTAGCAGTTTGTTTTTGCAAATGGAGTTGCTAACCATTAGTGGGTTGTGAAATAAATTTAGTTGGCTTCACCAATATTTTAAGAACACACAGAGTAGAACAGAATAAAATAGAAAGAAATAGAATATTTCAGATGTCAATGCATATGGTAAGGTTAAATGCTATTTTGTGAGCTTTTGTTTCAGTTGCGTATGTGTATGTGAGGAGGCTCAGAATGGATCTTTAACCGTGCCTCAGGGTCCAAAATGTTTGGGAGACTGAAAGAGTTGGGTGGCCAGATGTGCTCGTGCGGGGCAGACCTGGCTCACATCATCATCCTGGTGTAATTATACATCATCTCCTTTCACTCTGTGCAGATTGTAAAATATAGTCACATGTTTTTTGGACACTCTTTCCTTCAAGGGCGGGGGGGCTAATTTCCCTTCTCTTGAGTGTGGACTGGGACTTGGTGACTTGCTTCTAACAAATGGAATTTGGAGGAAGTGTGTCCCTCTCAGGACTGTGTCATAAATGGCACTGAAGTCTCCTTCTTACTGTTTCTTGGATTACTCGGCATTGGCAAACGGCTGCCCCACCATGAGGAAATTTAAGCTGTCCTACAGGGAGGCCCATGAAGCAAGAAACTGAGGCCTCCTGCCAACAGTCATATCAGCCATCTTGGAAATGGATCCTCCAGTCCCAGGCCAGCTTTCAGATGCCTGCAGCCCTGGTCAACACCTCGCCTGCAACTTTGCGAGACACCCCAATCTAAACCTCCCAGATAAGTTACTCCCAAACTCCTTACTCACAGACACTGTGAGACAGTAAATGTTTGTTGTTTTTAGCTGCTAAATTTTAGAGCAATCTGTTACACAGCAACTGATTACTTATACACCCTCAAAGTAATCTCTTTTGGTTTAAACTTTGTATGATGACTCTGTATAGAAGGTACTTCCAAGATCCTGTGGGGTTTCCAAGAGTCATGGAGAATGAGAAAATTTCAAGGAGACCAGAGAGGAGCAAATGTGTCTTTGTGTGCCCAAAATAAGGGAAGCATGGAAGGACAGATTCTGATCATGACAGAAACAGCCCAGATTGATTGGCTATACAGAAAACCCAGGAGCATCTGGGAGAGAACATGGCATGGTCCATGGCCAAGCCTGGACTCACCAAAGTCAAGTTGCCCCTAATTACACATACTCCCTTTTTCACAGGATGACTGGATTAGCAGATTGGCGGATACAGGGCAGGCTCATGGCGGTTTGAACAGCCCCCACCAATGGAGTTTGTATTGGGGGGACTGGATTGGGAGAGGGATTTCCAGTGAAAAACTTTGTCCTGGCTCCAGCCTGTCCAGACATTTGGATGAAGACACAAAAGATGTGCACATCCAAACCTCAAAAGCTGAAGTTAGTTTGATACAACTGATTTATGGTCCAGGAGTCTCTTCCTGGGAGGAATTGCTGGGCCAAAATCAACACAAAGAAATTGAACAGTAATCAATGTAAAGTCAGGCACTTTCAGATCGAAAAATCAATGACTCTAGGAATAAGCCCAGGGTGGGTGGATGGGACTGGCTTGGCAGAATTCCACCTGAAACAATCTGGTCATTTTTTATTTAGCCCCTAAGGTCAATGTGAGCATAAACAGCTTGCCATGGCTGCTAAAACAGGGGACCCAGGTGTAGGTTCCTAACTTCATGGAGGCTGTGGGTGGGGTAGGGACTGTGGTCCACTCTGCTCCTGGTCCTGGTCAGCTGCCTCCGAACCCCACACTTCATAAGCACAGGATGTCCGGGGGGCGGGGGTTCCAGGGGAACAGCAAGGCCTCATGTACTTCCATGGGGAATGATCAGTGGCACATCTGGGGTACTTGGCGGCCTTGGAATGTCTGGTGATCGACCTGGGCGGAGGGAGGAAGTCACAGGGCAACTGACTGGGGCTTCTAAGGGGAGGGGTGTCCTGGAGGTGGGCTTGTCTGTGGATGGGTGGGCTTCCCATGACTGGGCAAATGAGAGGAGGCAGCTGGAGCTGAGTCTGGTCCCAAGCAGGAGACTGGCCCATAGGACACCAGGGTTCTTCTCTCCTCTGTCCAGACATGGCCTCTGGCTTTCGTGGGAGCTGTTCCCAGGGAAGAGGGTGGTCCTTGGTTGTGCGACAGGGGACAGAGGAGAGAGGAGCAGAGGAAGAGACAGGGAGGAATCTGCTCTGGCCACCCCACAGCCCTCCCCCACATTCCTGCTCACAAGAGCTCAAACATCAGCCCTCACACAAAGGCTCGCACACTCACGTTCATGCACGGTCCCGTGAATTCCTACCCGGTATCCGCCTCCTACACACGTCCCCCCCACACTCCCAGGCATGCTCCCAGCATCTTCCTTAGGACACACACACATGACCTCACGTATATATGTACATGCACAGACACATGCATACACGCACACAGAAGTGCCTGTGCACAGGAAAGTTTCATATTAGCCCAGATTCCTGGGAACAGACTCGGGACGGCCAATTGGTTGTGAGAGACTGGCTGCAGACAGCTCTTGGGAGCAGTCTCCACAGGGAACGAGGGAGGCAGGCTTGAGCAGGGAGAAGCTGAGTGGCGATGTGGTCACAGCAGAGGTCTAGTCATGGTGGAGGCCTCAGCCACACCCCAGTGGCTCTGAAGCTGGGGTGGCAATGCAGAGATGTCTGGAATTCAGGCAAAGGGGCTGGCCCTTTGTAGCTCTGCATGGACCAGTCACTGGACACAGGGAGGGGGAATATCTGGGTGAGGTGGCTCTCTCCAGCTGAGGGCAGTCCCCAGATAGGGACTCGGGTGAGACCAACGACAGGCAACGTAGCTGGCGTATGAGTGTCTTAGTCCTGGAAGGGGAACACAGGCAGGACCACCGCCATCACTCCCTGCCCACGGGGACACGAGCCTGGCTGGACTGTTTCTCTCCAATCCCACGTACCTGCCCATGGGTCAAGCCCACTCACGAGGCGAGAAGGCAAACAGAGGGGCCTTGAGAGAGGTTGCCTCCCTCACCAATGCTGGATGGGCTGCCTGGGGCAGGAATCACAGGACTGTGGCCAAGGAACAGTGTGCGATGGGGTCTGGCCTTCTGGGCTCCACCATGCCCTGCAGCCAGAGTGGCCAGTATGGAAAATGCTCTGTCCCTAGACGTGTCCCCAGCCTGATTTTACTTCTCTCTCCAGTGGGAGTGAGAGTCGCCATCCCTTGCACCTATGTGGACCCTTGGGCCGATTCTGTGGTTTCTGCTTATCCTTGGGTAATCCGCCCTTAGGGCCACAGAGCCAGCTTGGTTCAGACTGAGCCCAGGACATGGTGTAGTCTACACTCCACTCATTCACGGGCAGTTGCTCCCTCCTCAGGACTGGAACTGGTGGGGAAGGCATGCAGTTGGTGACTGGCTTCTGGCACTTTGCTTATCGCAACTCCAAGAACCTCACAATTCTAGCTCCTCCTTGACCATGCCCCCACACCTCAGCTCACATTTACCTCCTCCCCGCATCTCCCTGTCTCTCCTCCCCACCCCCAGGCCCTTCTCCACTCCTGGAATAATTCTCTTCAGCTGATCTTGGCAGCCATGGCCTTAATTGTGTGTGTTTGATAAATAGCTCTGCTGGGTCAGCACAGCAGTTGCTGTGGCCCCGATCAGATGGCACGGCCATGAGGAAATGGGAGTACAGCACCCAGGCTGAGCAGAGGATGCTGGGTCATGCCCGCCTCATCTCCCCCACACTGGGAACCCCACCTACCCCTCTGCTGCTGCTCTTTGGGGTGGTGGCGAGAATGGAAATCTGAGAGCTTTAAATGAGGATGTTGAGGCCCAGAGCAGTTGAGGGACTTGCCCGGGGTACAAGGAAGACCTGAGAGTATAGCCTGGACCTCTAGACCTCCAGGCCAACACTCTGCCTACTGGCCACCCTGTCTTGCCCCATCACACCCACAGCCTGTAGGCTTCCTCTTTCCTGCTAATTTGACTTGCTGGCGGTGTTTCCTTGCCCTCTGCCACCCTCTCTTCCAAAATGTCCAGTGTGGGAGGCATTTCCTGTGGACCGGATGAGGGGAGCTCAAGCCCCTTGCCTTTCACTCATTTGCTTACGTCTTTAGGGGACTTTGTTAATTGTCGTGAGCCTCGGCTTCCCAGTCTGTAAAACGGGGATGATGCTGGCTGCAGCTACCTCAAGGGACTGATGTGAGGTTAAATGAGATAGTGCAAGCAATATATTTAGAGAAAACTAAAAGTTGGCCATTGCAATTACTAGTTGGGGGTCCCTGGGGCTGCCCTGTGTGACTGGACGGTTCGTGCACAGCTCAACGGTAGCTGGCAGGTAAGTCAGGGAGGCTGAAATCCAGCCTGCTGCGGTCGCTCCCTAAGCTGTGTACCCCTGGAGCTGCCTCTGCCCAAGGAGGTGCCTTTTATAACTCACCCACCCGGGGGGCATCTTTTCCTAATTTGCACCAAGGTGCTGTAGCATGTAGCCCTGCGTGCCCTGACTGCAATTCGAAGGGTAGTAGCCAGGATTCCAAGGCACATCTGGGGATCACGGTGCCTGAATTCCACTGTTCAAGCTCCCGCTGGGTCCTACGGTCATTTGCAACGCTCCTGACATCCCACTTAAAAAGCAGCAACCCCAGGAATAATAATATCCCTAAAAATAATAGCACCTTATCATCATCTTCATTATCATCACCATGATTTGAAACCTTGAGTGGATTAGCCTTCATCCAGCGGCAGGAGGGTGGGATAAACACTCAGGATGGGTGAGGGACGGAGCCAGGAGGGGAGGCCGGAGAGGCAGGGGACAGCGAAGGCTCCATTTTCTGCCTTTGTGATTTTGCCCAGGGTCACTCCGGAGGAACGCACTCGGCCGCCTGGTGCAGCAGCTGCAAAATGCTTCTGATTTACTGGGCAGCCCACTCCAAGGAGCAGTATTCATGCCAGCGATAAGCCTGGTCTCCCAGGAGTGCCTCCATTTTTACAGGGGTGAGAGACACATTCCGAGGAAACAAATCTCAGAGGCGGGGTCTCAGGCACAGCAGCAGCGATGTGAAAGAGCTTATGCGGCCCTTGGGGTTTCCGAATCACAAGCCAGGGGTGGCTGTCAGCATCACGGACACAAAAGACCTGGCACTGCAGTGGGGGGATGTCTTAGGCCGGGACCCCAGACGCCGACCCTCACATGAGCACTCCCGTGAAAGTGAAAGCGATTTCTTTTTTTATTTTTTTTTGAGTTGGAGTCTCACTCTGTCGCCCAGACTGGAGTGCAGTGGCTGCTCGGCCACCGCAGCCTTGACCTGCTGGGCTCCGGCGATCCTTCCGCCTCAGCTTTCCAAGTAGCCGGAACTACAGGCGTGTGCTACCACACCGGGCTAATTTTTGATTTATTGTAGAGATGAGGTCTTGCCAAGTTGCCCAGGCGGGCTCAAGCAATTCACTCACCTCAGCCTCCCAAAGCGTGGGATTACAGGCTGAGCCACCGAGCCTCAATGCTCAGACCTCCTCCAAGTTGAATGTTTCTCCTGCTAGCATCTGGGCTGAGTGGTAGGGCTGCCATGGCTTTCCATTGCTTTTTTTTTTTAATATCTGTTTTTGCAAATGTTATTGATTGGAGCTGGATTACTAACATAATTTTTTTAAAAGATCCCAAACACATCATAAAAAGGAAGTGTCACAGATACACAAGCTCCAACCGATTATCAGTTCCCCTGACCCCGCCGCATCTCTGGCTGAATCTTCAAACACTGGTCAGTTCCCGGGCCACCCTGGGAAGGAGCAAAATCCACAGGGCCGTGGACGGATTGCTGTCCATTTGGCCTGGCACTAAATTGTCCCCACTCTCCTGACACAGGTGTTTTGGATATACAGTGTGCCCCCAAAATGCATGTCCACCCAGAACCTCAGGACATAATCTTATTTAGAAATAGGGTCTTTGCAGATGCTATTAGTTAAGATGAGGGCATGCCGCTTTCAGGTGTGCCCTAAACCCAATATGAGTAGGGTCTTTTTAAGACGAGGACACACACGTGGTGGAGAAGCCATGTGGAAGAGGAGGCAGAGATTGGAGTCTACAAGCCAAGGAATGCCAAGGATTGCTGGCAACCACTGAAAGCTGGGAGAGAGGCCTGGAGTGATTCTGCCTAGAGCCTCCAGAAGGACCCAGCTCTGCTGACACCTGAATTTTGGATTCCTAACTTACGGAACTATGAAAGAATACGTTTCTGTGGCTTTAAGGCCCCTGTGTGTAGTAATTTATCATGGCAGCCTTAGTCCATGAAAACACTCGGAGAGGCTGGGTTCAGTGGCTCAGCCTGTAATCCCAGCACTTTGGGAGTCCGAGACGAGAGGACTGTCTGAGCCCACGGGTTCCAGACCAGCCCGGGCAACTAGGCGAGACCTCATCTCTACAATAAATAAAAAATTAACCAGGCATGGTAGCGCCCTCCTATAGTTCTGGCTACTTGGAAGACTGAGGCAGAAGGATCGCTGGAGCCTAGTAGGCTGATGCTGGGGTGGCTGTGAGTGTGCCACACTGCACTCCAGCCTGGGCAACAGAGTGAGACTCCAACTCAAAACACACACACACACACACACACACACACACACACAGAAAACACTAGGAGTACAGAAGGCTGGAGGTCAACCCAGAGCCACGTGGTAGATCCCTCCTCCTCCCAGGAGCCCTGCCCCCAACACTAGGCCCCCTCTGCCTGAAGCTGGAGAGGACTTTGCACCCTCCAGATCTCCCAGACCCTGAGCTACAGGCGCCAGGGTAATGACTCCACTCGGACACCCACGTCCATGAGCAAATGGAGGTACTAAGTACCTCACTGGATTTCCTGGGACCCTGGAGTAGGGTGGGTGTATTAGGTTTCTCTAGAGAAACAGTACCATAGAATGTGTACATATATTTATAGAGGGAGATTCATTTGAAGAAATTGGCTCACCAGATTATGGGGGCTGGCCAGTTCGAGATCTGCAGGGTCAGCCGGCAGAACGGAGGCCTGGGAAGAGACAATAATGCAGTCCAAGTTCGGAAGGATGTGCTGTGGGATTTCCTCTTGAGGTCAGCCTTTGGTGCTGTGGTGGCCTTCAGCTGATTAGATGAGGCCCACTCACGTTCTGGAAAGCAATTTGCTTTATTCAAATTTCACTCTTTAAATATGAATCTCATTCAAAAACACCCTCACCAAAACATCCAGAAAGATGTCTGGCCACTTATCTGGACCCTGTGGCCCAGTCAAGTTGACACGTACAGTGGGCAAGTGTTGCCTCCATTCTAGAGAGAGGAAAACTAAGGCCCAGGGAGGTTGAGTAATTTTCCCAAAGTCACAAAGCTCACAATCCACATGAGGCGTGGTGAAAGGAGATTGGGCTGATGGTGAGGAATGGGTTCGATTCCTATCCCCACCAAACAAGAGTTTCAAACCTGCTACTCCTACACAGACAACTGGGTCGGGATAAAAAAAAATACCCAATTAGATTGCCTTCGTGTGGTACTTGTTGCTTATATAAGGTCCCATAAGGCAGAAAAAACACTGCCACCACTGGAGTGTCACTGTGTGCTGGAAACCTTTTATTTTTTTTTAATTGTAGAGGCGAGGTCTCACCAAGTTGGCCAGGCTGGTCTTGAACCCCTGGGCTCAGGCAATCCTCTCACCTCAGTCTCCCGAAGGGCTGGGATTACAGTTTTGAGCCATCGCCCGTCCCTGTGGAAACCTTACTTGTGACTTCTGATCACTCCGAAGTGACTGCCATTGTTACCACCATCCCCATTTCATTTTATTTTAATTTTATTATTATTATTTTTTTGAGTTGGAGTCTCACTCTGTCACCCAGGCTGGAGTGCAGTGGCATGTTCACGACTACCCCAGCATCAACCTGCTGGGCTCCGGCGATCCTTTCGCCTCAGCCTTCCAAGTAGCAGGAACTACAGGCAAGTGCTACCATGCCAGGCTAAATTTTTTGATTTATTGTAGAGATGAGGTCTCTACAAGTTGCCCGGGCTGGCCTCGAGCCTGCGGGCTCAGGCAATCCATTCGACCCGGTCTCCCAAAGTGCTGGAATGACAGGCTGAGTCACCAAGCCTGGTCCATCCCCATTTTATTGATGAGGAGGCCAAGGCTCAGAGCACGGAGAAAGCTGGCCAAGGCCACACAGCCAATAGGCGGGGAACTGGGCTTGGAGCTGTGTCTGTGGGCCCAGGGTGCTGCTTAAGCTTGACCCACGCTCCTTGGTGGGTGCTGCCCGAGTATGAGGGGCATGGACTGTGCCTTCCAGAGCCAGAGTACGCTCACCTGCAGCCCTTCCTTGGGTCTGCCCAGCGGCCTGTGAGGAAGGAACTGGTTCATCTCTCAGAGAAGGAGCTGAGGTGTAGACAGGTGACCAGACTTACATGGCCACATACCATCTTGCCCAGAACTGGACCTCTCTCCACAGCCCTGTTCTGCCACAACCAGAGAGGTCAAGGAACCTGCCCAAGGTCACACAGCTACCAAGTGTGGGGCTGGGATTTTAATCCAGGCAACCTGATGCCAAAGCCCAAAGGCCTAACCATGTCCCAGGATGTGTTATTTCATTCATTCATTCGACAATTTAAGAGTGCATTGAGTGCCAGACCCTCACCATACACAAGTGACACGGAGGTGACTGACACCTCCATGTGTTCTTTTCTCTTCCTTCCCCTCCATCCTTCAGAGAGAAATAAGGGATGGAGACATCAACCAAGTCTTGAACTCTCCCAGCATTAAACCCGTGGGACTCCTGGTGGGGACAAAGACAATAAGCAAATGAGCAAATGCTTCCAGAGAGTGGCACATGTTCAAATGACACAAAAGAGGGAGGTCTGAGGGCAAGCCCAGCTCTTGGGGAAGACCTCTTCGGGGTGGAATCTTTTCAGCAAAGCTCTGAAGGACAAGAAAGATACATGGCTATCTGAAGAAAGTACTCAGAGAGAGGAAAAAGCAGGTACAAAGGCCCTGAGGTAGTAACGAGGCAGCATGTGTAAGGAGCAGCATGGTGGACAGAGTGGAGAAATGTAGAAAGGAAGGGGGAGAAAGGGTTGAGATGAGGTGAGCAAAACAGTCAGGTGGCCACATCAGACCTTGGCCTCCAATGCACTTGGGAGCCGCTTCTCTCCTCTTTGTGGCTGACAGAAGCCTGTTTTTGTCCAGCTACCCTTCCCTCTTGGCTCACAACCCAGGGGTTACAGCTGTTTAGTTTTAGCCAGAGGTCACCACACTTTTTCTTGTCAAGGACCAGAGAGTAGATATTTTAGACTTTGCAAGCATATGGTCTCTAAACTAAGCTCATGTTCACACCCTGGAGGTAGACATTCTGCCTTAAGAACAATACTCCTTGACAGAGCTCTTTGCTTTCCAAAGCACACAGATGTGGACTAACAACATGTAGGCACCCAAATGCCTGATGTGTCCATGACCCTGGCTAGCAGGACAGCAGCCACGGGCAAGGGGTACTCACGTGGGCGTGGCTGTGCTGCGACACGACTTCATCTTCGTGGGTTTGCCAGCCCGGATGTGGAGGAGAGGGAGGGGTGGATGGAGCGGCTGAGGGGGTGGGGGTCAACAAGAGCAAGTCCTCTCATGAAGGTGCCCATCCAGCCCCTTATGCACACGGTTTACTCTGCTTTTGCGGGGCCCAGCTCCAGCTTCCCAAGCATCCCCACCAAATATTATGGGCGGCAAGACCCTCTTTAGGAATGTTGAAGGTGCCAGGCTCACATCCATAATCCCTGCCCTTTGGGAGGCCGGGGGCAAGAGAATTGCCTGAGTCCAGGAGTTCGAGACCAGCCTGGGCAACACGGCGAGACCTCATCTCTATAATAAATAAATTTTAGAAAGGAATGTCAAAGGGACTGCCAACCACACGTTCAGCCCTCCAGGAAGAAAAACTAAGTAGGCCATGCCTGCAGGGGTGGAAGTTGAGGGCTGAGCTAGAGTGCTGGCCAGCAAAGATGCCTGAAGACCCCAAGGCCTGTACACTAGGGCCAGCCTCAGGGACATGCCTGACATTCTCCATTTTCCTACCTTTGGCCACACCCCCGTCAAAACAAGTGATAGGAGTAGTGCACAGACAGGAGGAAAGATGGAACATGGGAAGGAAGCAAGGGCAGAGGAGAAAGTGCCCTCTCCCCATGGTGGCAGCTGCCTGAATAAACCTTCTGCACATGACAGATGCTTAGGGCTTTGGACAATGAAACGGATCATTGCCTTCTATCTTAAGCTGGGGTCATTACCCCTCAGTTCTGCGGAGGCGCATTGGAGGCTTAATTTTTTCTTGTTTGCATATGAGATCATTTTAATGAACGAGAACTGGAAACATTCCCCTCCATTTCTTTAGCAAACAGAGGTTGATCGCCTCCCAACCAAAAATGGAAAAAGAAAAAAAGGGACCAAAAAACCACAAAACAAAATGGATGTTAACAATTTAAAAAACAAAGCAACTATTAAGCAGTGATAAGCAGGCTCTGGGTGAAAGGACATTTGTACACGTAGGAGTTTTATGAGGAAAAACACATCTGTCACCTTTTGCAATAAGTCACTAAGCAGTGGAACTAATTAAAACAATCCACCACAGCAGGATCACCTTTCTTTGCTCCCTGGTGTTACTCAGATTCTCTGCCAGGCTAATCTGATGCCAGGAAGACTTTTCAATGTGGTGGCAGGGAAGTGACTTGGAAGTGGCCATAGCCCTCAACGGCTGGTTCGTAAGAATCATTTGGCGTGGTTGCTAAGAGGTAGACTCCCAAGTCCTGTCCCATGGGAAAAGAATCTCCAAGGAAAGTGGCCATAGAATCAGTATCTGTAACATTTGCCCCGGGCACATGTGGGAAGTTTGGTGTGTGATGTAAATGATGCATGGAGGAGCCAGGAGGTTGATTTGGGTTTTGAGATGTCAGGGAGAGCCAAAGGTATGAGAAAACAGAGCCAGTACACAAGTAAATACCTTGCAATAGAAAAAAGAGAGTAGAAGGTAAAATGTCAGGTCATCATAAAAGGGGAAACAAATCAACCCATAAAAATAAGCAGAGAGTTAGAATAGCTGGGTCAACCGGGCTTGGTGGTTCAGCCTGTAATCCCAGCCCTTTGGGAGGCCAAGGCGAGTGGATTGCCTGAGCCCGTGGGTTCAAGGGCAACCCCAGCAACTTGGCGAGATCTCGTCTCTATAATAAATAAAAAATTAGCCGGGCGTGGTAGCATATACCTGTAGTTTCCTCTGCTTGGAAGGCTGAGGTGGAAGGGTTGCTGGAGCCCAGCAGGTCAGTACTGGGGTGGCTGTGAGTGTGCTACTGCACTCCAGCCTGGGTGACAGAGTGAGATTCCAACTCAAAAAAAAAAAAAAAGAATAGCTAGGTCATGTGGACCAAGGCATCTCAGAAGAAAGATTCACAATACCAGGCAAAGGCAAAAACAGAAACAAAAATATAAGCAAGCAAGCAAGCAAAAAGATGGCATGATATTAATAGCATACAAAATGGAATTAAAGACTAAAAGCACTCAGTGGGACAAAGAAGTATCTCACATAATGTTATAGAACATATTTTCAGAGAAGATATAGTCATAAACATGTATGCACCAAACAATATAGCAACTAAATACACGGGGCAAAAAAGTACTAGCAACCAAAAGAGAATAGCCACAAAATACATTTTAAGTTGAAGATTTTAATGCAAACATAAAATATATCATTAATAATTGTAATATTATTTGTAGAAATAATATTTTGCATATGAGTTAAATAAAATGTTATAAAATTAATTTTACATGTTTGCTTTTACTATTTTTAATATGGTCAATAGAAAACGTCAAATTATACATATAGTGTGCATTATATTTCTATTGGACAGTGTTGGCTTAGAGAAATCAAATAACACCAGCAGCCAGCTATGTGGCCTTCTCATTTTTTTGCTCCCGTTCTTGGATTGCAAAACTGCCTCCTTATTCTGTGTGCATCCTTACATCCGTTGCTCCTGACAAAGGGGGAGTTTGGTGTGTTACAGGGAGGAGAAGCTGGGGAACCCAACTTCTCGTGACTACCTGTTGGAGAAATTTAGGTTTTCGATTTGTTATTTATATAAGAAAAACGAATCCAGGACTGTTGCGAAGACTAAATGAGGTCATGGACTCTCACATTTTTCAGAAAAGAAAGTTAAAAATCAAAGAAAGATGAAGGTGGTCTCCTGATTGTGTTGCCTGTCCCTGTGCCCTTGCACGTGAAGATGGTGAACACTCAGAACCAGTGCTCCTCAGGAGACAAGGCTGGAGGAGCGGTGGGGGTCCAGATGGAAGTGGCACGTGGCACTGGAGATTTCAGACGCTGAGGATGTCACTCTGTAGCCATCAGCCAGGGCATGAGCCAAGAGGCCCACACCACTCTGTATCAGGATAGTCTCCCTTCAGTGTCCTTAGAAACAAGACGGTACATCTTCAACTGCTCCAAGGAAGAAAGTCTTACCTTCCATGATTGTTGTTGAGGATTCACAGGAGGACAAAAGTAAGCATTTGGTGGAGTTAAGGTTATCAATTCATCCCAATTTGCTTTGAATGTTCCTGGTTTTAACACTGAAAGTCCCATGCCCTCGAAAACCCTTCAATCCTGAGCAAACCAGGACAGTTGGTGCTCCAGCCCATGGTGGTCCTTAACCTTGGATATTCTTGACCTACTCTGGCTAGAAAATTGGGGTGGGATGTTTGTTAAGGTGCAATCCCCAGACCCCATCTTCCCGCTCAGAATCACCAGGGCAGTGGTCCTAAAATCAAGATCCCCACTGGCTCTGATGCCCAACCAGGTTTGGGAACACAAATGAACACTATTATTTTGTTCCGTGGATGGGGAAACTGTGGTCCGAAGAGGGGCATTTCAAGGGGCCAAATTGGTACCTTTAAAGGCTCTACACTGAGATGATTGTGGTGCCTCCTTCCTCATAATAATACAAAATAACAGTACAAAATGCTTTGTAAAGTCAGTATATGAAAGTTAAAAAAAGTTCCTATTTTTCACCCTTGAGATCTATTTTTATCCTTTTTTTGAAATATGAAAAGCATTTTGTGATGTGTGCTCCTTCTTTACTGGTGCCTAAAGCCCGGGCTTGGTCAATCTGTTGGGTGATTTGGCCTCCCAAGTGGTGATGTGCCCAGGAGGAGAGCCTGGATCCCAGTGTCTTGCAGTGGAGTGGGGGACCGTCCCCACAGCCAGAACTTCTCAGACCTGGGAAGCAGGGTCACTGCTGAGGCCTCTCAAGGTGTAGAACATCCTTCTGACTCTCCTTTCAGGTCCTCTCTGCTGCAGGTAGAGGTCAAGGACAGAGAGCAGAGACAAGAGCCCCTCCTGATAGACTTGTGTGAGAGTAGAGGGTGTTGGTAGGAAGGCAGAGAGGCCCAGACTCCACCAACTGTCTGCTGATACCCCAGAGTAAGGGTAGAGCCCTTTGGCTGCCGATTTGGTAAAGAGAGTCACCTTTTGTAATACACAGGTGCTTCTGCTCAGTCTCACTCAATACACCCTTAAGCAATATGTTCTCATCACTTGGACTCTTGGTCAATTTGTTGGTGATTACACCTCCCAACTGGTGATGTGCCCAGGCCAGTGAGACCCCACCTGGATCCCAAGATTGTTTTTTCTTGGAAAGGAATCATCATGCAGTGTGGAAAAGCCTCCGGTCATGGAAGTCAATGACCTGTGCCCAGAGTCCAACTTTGCCACCTATTAACATGTTGTTTAACCCCTCTGAGCCTCAGAACTCCTCTGAAATAGAGTGATGGCACCAATCCTATGGAATCATTGTGAGGATTAAAGATAAAGTGTGCAAACATGTCAGGCACATGGTAGAATTCACATGTAATGCACAATAAACACTGCTAGGTTTGAATGTGTCCCCTAAAGTACACATGTTGGAAACAATCCCCACTGCAAGTATGTTGGGAGATGGGGCCAGAAGGAAGTTGTTCAGGTCATAAGGGCTCCCCTCTCATGAATAAATGAATGCTGATTTGAAAAGGGCTTGAGGGCTGGGCATGGTGGCTCATGCCTGTAATCCCAGCATTCTGGGAGGCTGCAAGAGGACTGCTTGAGCCCAAGAGTTTGAGACCAGCCTGGGCAACATAGTGAGACCTTATCTCTACAAAGACTGATTTTAAAAATATTAGCTGGGCATGGTATATTCCCAGCTGCTCAGAAGGTGAGATGGAAGGATCACCTGAGTTCAGGAAGAAGTTGAGGCTGCAGTGAGCCGCGATTGCATCACTCCAGCCTGGGTGATAAAGCGAGACCCAAATCAAAAAATAAAGAAATGTTTAAAAAAGGGCTTGAGGCTGTGAGTTCAAGTTTTCACTCCCTCTCATTCTGTGGTGCCTTCTGTCCTGACGCAGCAAGAAGGCCCTCACCTGATGTGGGTGCCATCTTGGACTTCCCAGTCTCCAGAACCATGAGCCAAATAAACTTCTATTGTTTATAAATTACCCAGTCTGTGGCATTCTGTTCCAGCAGTGCAAAATGGACTATGACATATACATAACGTGCCTGGTGTGTATTAAGGGCTCAGTTGCTGTCTCTGAGACAGACTCCACTCCCTAGTGACCCTGAGCCTCCAATGGGAAGATGCTACATGAATAAGAATAAAAATATGTTCACAGAGAGAAGCAGACCGAAGCAAAGACATCCAGGCAGTTGGTGTTTCCTGGCTGTGAGGCCTGCCCCAGTTTATTTTGGCAGCTGCCTCCGCCATCAGTGATGGAAGGATAAAGGAAAGAAAAATGGCAGCAGAAAAAAATGGATCAACTGAGGAGGGGAGGCCGTGTGGTTCCAGCTTCCGAAGATGAACCTAGCTGTTTCTAAGACTGTGATGTGACGGGTCCTGAGGCTCTAGCCCAGCCTTGGCATGCCTGCCCTGCACGTGGAGGATGCTTCCAGGATAACTGGGCTAGGGGCATAGGAGCAGTTCAGGTCATTGAACTAAATTCAGCCCAAGACTCACTCCAAAAAGCAAGCGTTTCCATAACAGTTGCTGCGTGACCAGGCTTCGTGACTTAAAACAGTGATGACCATGTCTTTGCCTCTGATTCTGCCATCTGGGCTGGGTGCAGCTGGGTAGCTTGTCTCTGCTCCACAAGGGGTCCCTTGCAGCCATGCTTGTGTGGCTGCATTCTGGGGGCAGTTGGACTGGGGCTGGAAAGTCTGAGATAGGCTTGTGTCTGTCTGATGCTTCCTGATACTCCAATGGAGGCAGCTGGGTGGGTGCATGCATGCCTCAGCTCCCTCCATGTGGCCTCTCATCCCCAGGGAAGGCCCTTGAGCAATGGGGAGTAGGGACTTCAAAGGGCCCAGCAGGAGGAACTGTCCTGGACATGAAGGAACCCTGCCCAAAAGGGGCTTCTGGGAGATGCTATGGATCTGATCAACTCTGCCACCCAAGTGTCATGGGCTTCCTTACAGGGGGTGTCAGTGCAGTAGGAGATGGAGATTTGGAGCTGCCCACCTGTCAAGGTCTGGGCTTTGGAACTCTCACAGGGCCCCCCCCGCCACATTCTTTTGGTCAAAGCAGTCATGGGACCACACCAGACTCAAGGGTGGGGAAGTAGATGCCGTCTCTTGAAAGTGTGGTGCCCACACTGTAAATGGTGAGGTCACAGGGAGAGGTGATTCACAGAGGCCACTGTCATGACAATGGGCCACAGCAACACAGAACATTCTCTGGGGCGTGGCATTCAAGGCCTTTGCCCTGTGGCTCCAATATCTTTTCACCCTTGGGGTGTATGTTTATACTCCAGCTTCCTTCTCAGACCCTCTCCCTCTTTGGAGTCTTTACTGGTACAACTCTACTGGTACATAACATTGACAGCATTCAGCGTGAACAGGAATACAAAGCCTGCAGTCAGCCAGCAAACTGGTCCTGCCACTCCTGCTGTGTGACCTTGGGCAAATTACTTAGCCTCTCCTTGCCTCATTTGCTAGAGGCCTGCCCAACAGCACTGCTGTGAAGGTGAGCTGACAGCCAGCAGGTAAAGGGGTTGACGTGGCATCTTCCTGACTCTGGAAGGTGAATGCCAGATCTCAGTCTTGGTGGCCTTAGTCCTCAGACACTCCCCTACCCTGCCTGGTAGATGCCTGCCTGTTCTGCATGACACATCCTTTGACAAAGTCTTCCCTGGATCCTTGGTTCCCCCAACTCTCACCCCAAGGAGAACTAATCACTCCCTCCTTTTAGCTCCTATAGTCCTTTGCAACACCGCAGTTATGCCCAGGCCACACTGACACATAATTATCCTCTACAAGGACATCTCTACAAGTGGGACTTCTTGCATCCAGGGGTCGGGTCTTACCCATCCTTTCGCCTTGGCGCTCTGTACATGCTTGGTGAATGAATGAATGCGTGATTGGGCTTCCCAGAACTCAGGGACACCCTTTGCTCTTTTAGGGCCCTTCCCTCTCACCCTTGTCTGCCCCAGGAGAGGAGTGGAAGAGAAACAGAGCTGAGGCTTCCTGTCCTGGCGATGTGGCCAGTGCCAGGCTGGCTGCTCTGGGATAGAGTGCCCAGCACTGTGTGGCCCTGTCTGCCATCCCTGGGGCTGCACAGCCCGAGAGAAAGGAGAGGTGCCCTCTTCCACCAGTAAGTGTCAAAAAGAAAAAGTGAAGTCCTAGCAGGAAGTCCAGCTCAGCTCCCTTCTGGCTCAGGAGGAAAAAGCCCTTGTAACTGAGGCGTTGGGTATAGGACAGGTGTGGGTTCAAATCCTACCTCTGCTGCTTGCCGGCTCTGCAAACCTGAGCCAAGTATCTCACCTCTGAACCTCCATTTCTTCATCAAAAAATGGGGAAAATGATAGCTCTGTGGGGATTAAATAAGATCATGTTACCTGCCCTTCCACTGCTCCAAAAACACCTCAGCGTCTCCCATCTATGACCATTGCTCTGGCAGGTAAGTTGTTCATAAAATAAGGCCTGAATTGTTTTGTCTGCCTAGACCCCTTAGGAGGATTCCTGGAGTTTGGGAAATGACCAAGTATGAGTCCTGGGCGGCTGCTAGGTTCACCCACTGGACAATGACCATCAGCCCTAGTAATACTGGTGCTAATAGGTGAGTGTTGAACATGTGCCAGGGATTGCTTTAAGTGCTAAATTAACTCGTTGTTCCTTTGCAACCACATCGTGCCATTGATACTGTTATTTTTCTCATTCACAGAGGAAGAAAGCAGGGCCCAGAGAGGCAAGCAACAGACATGAAGTTATTCTGTGACTGGTGGCAGAGTTGGGTTTTAAAATCCAAGTGTGCTGGCTCCATAGCTGTGTCCTAAAGCTGGTGGCCATGATTCCTAAAATCGGCTTGTTCCCGGCTACTATCGGGGCCCTTTATGATGCTAACCTGTGCTTCAGCAAACAAGGACACCTAACACCCCAGAGCTTTGACCATGTGGAGCACACCCTGCAGAGGACTTTCCTGGAATAGTTATGACAGCCTAAGGAGGACAGGGCTATTATTCCATCTCATAGATGAAGAAACCGAGGTGTAGTGAAGGCAGGGGCCCTTTCAAGGGGATGCAGAGAGGGGGTGGTGGAGCTGAGATTGGCATTTGTGCAGAGCCCACCCTTAACCCTCATGCTGGCTGTTGGGTGTGCAGATGTTTGAGATTGCCCATGCTTCGTCCCGGGCATCAACTGTTCTCAACCAGCACAACGCAATTCCGTGACACTTGCGTGGCAGAGCTGCTCAGATCCAGTGTCTCCCAGAAGCCCCTTGAGGGCAGGGTTCCTTCATGTCCAGGACAGTTCCTCCTGCTGGACCCTTTGAAGTCCCCACTCCCCATTGCTCAAGGGCCTTCCTGGGGCAGCGTCTCTTCACCTGAGTCCCCAGGCCTCCAGCAGTTCCTCTGGATAGAATTCAGAGGGGTAAAAAGCTTGGGAGGGAAACATTATGCCTCTGTGTTCACCAATCTTAACTGAACTCGAACACTCCCTTTAGTTGCACTTCGCCAATAGAAATAACAGATAAATTCCCATCCCATTATGCAGTTACAGATTTCTCAAAATACCATTTATGCCTGTCATACTGCCAAATTATGGGGCTTATTAGGTCTGCCGCGAGATCTTATTATTTAATGCCTTAATAAAGAAGCACATATATTGCTAAATTATAAATTTTTTAATATTTTGATGCTATTTTTAATACAATGAGTCTACTTTGAAATCCTATGTATTTTTATTATCTGCATTGGAAAACAATATTTCCAGAAGCAGTCTGTATGCATCGTCAGACTTCCAAAGGGTCCATTAAATATTTGCAGCAGTCCTTTGAGGTAGGAATCTGTGATCATCTATTGTAATTCCCATTTTACAGATGAGAAGACTCAGGCTCAGAGAGGTCAAGAACTCTGCCCAAAGACACACAGCTAGTAAAGGAAGAGCAAGAATTTGAACCCAAGGCAGTCTAGAGCACAGTCTGCCCTCTTGGCCAGAACACCGGATCAGGCCCTCCTGGCCCCTTATCTGGATAATTCTTCCATCTAACACTTTCTTCCCTGGAAGGTGATGGCTGCTGTGTCTCTTGGCCTCCCTGAATGCCCTGAGGGCTGGGACTGGTTTTATTTATCTCTGAATCCCTGGAACCTAACTCACTGCTAAGCCCAAGCAAGGTTCCAAATAAAAGATTCTGAATGAATGTGTTTCTAACCCATAAATGCCTCAGACATTGTGGGTGCAAAGAACCTTTCTTTCCTGATGAAATTTTACTGCATGAAAGAGGAAAAAAAAGACCTCAAACCAAATAATCTGTCTACATTTTATAACGGCATTAGTGGGGAGTCTTGCATTTTTATAGCACTTTGGATGTTTCCAGATCTTTTTATGTCCCTTTGACTTAAACCTCAAAGCACAGTGGTAAAGGGTGGAGGCTGCCGGGCTTGGCGGTGGCTTGGGTTCAAGCCCAGCTCTGTCATTCCTTGGCTGATCACTTCTGGGAGCCCAGCGAGCTCATCTATAAAATGGGGACAGTAATAGCTGCCATATGAAATGGTTGTGTGGATTAAATGAGATAGTGCACACTGTTTAGAACAAGGCCTCCAATAGGATACTCCAGGTGATGTCACCTAGCGTGCTGCTGAGGGATCAGAGTTGGATTCAGTGCTAACTCAGCCTGGGACATGACCTTGGCCTTCTCTGGACCTTGGTTTCCTGGGCTGCAAATTGAGGGGACAGGGGAGGACAGGACCAACGTGCATAAGCTCAGCATTCCTTCTCCCCATGAAAGTGTGGTAGAGTCATTCTGAAAAACAAAGTAGGCTGCCTGGTTTAGAGACAGGCTGGGGACCCCTCACCCTAAGGAGGTCTGCGGCACCCCCATGAAGACAGTCTAGATGCCTGATTGAGCCAGAGATTGGCACCGGAGAATGAGGCCTGCACTAGGCTTGTAGGTTTCTCTCTTTGGGTGTGTATGGGAAGAGGGGAAGGAGATTAATAGATTTCAGGGTCTTTGGACAGGGTCCGGCTCCCGCGGGTCACCCAGTCTGATCCATGATCAAGCCCCCTTCCTGGCCCCTGCCCAACCTCGTGGGATGTGTAATTCTAGAAGGAGAGTCAGGGTCGTACCTCTCCCCACCCTGCCCTCCCTCATGTCTCCCCTCCCTCCCCCACTCCTGCTCTAACCTGTCCCCTTCTTTCCTCTGACCATTGACTCTCTTATGATGATGAGCCTTAACAGCGCCCAGTGTCATAGCACTGGTGCAAAAAGCTGACCACGCAGGGCCCCTTTCTGCCAAGGGGGCTCTCTCCCTGGAACGGAGCTGTGATCGGAACTGGTGGGAAGCCCTCTCCTGCAAATGCATCCATGAGCCCCTGAGAAAATGACCTCTGGTTCTTTATATAGTTAAACCCTCAAAGGGGAGCCTAGACCCATGGGCGAGAAGCTGTGGGGTGGGGGGATGGGGGTGAACCAGCCCACTTCATGCCAGGGAAAACCTATTGAGTAGATCTTCCCTGAATGACTCTCCTCATGTAAAACTGCCTTCTATTATTGCCAGAAAAAGGGATTTTAAGAGGTGAACATGGGATTTAATGAATCTAGAGTAATAACGTTCCTTGTATCAAATTAAAATTCTAAGGCTGCCACATGAAACAAGTGCATTATGAGTATCCACCATTATGTATTATTATTATTGGTTGGCTTAATTGCCCTACATATTGGGAATGAATGAAACCGCTCCAAGCCCTGCATTTGAATTGGCAAGGCTCTCCTTCAGAACGGGAGTCTGAGCGGGCCAGAAGCATGCCCGCTCTCCTAAAGATCATCCTGGGATATTAAGAAATATCCATATAAAGGAACAGAAGCATAATGCAACAGATAGACAACAGTGTCTTTTGGAAGCAGCAGAAAAGGGGTCTGTATGAATATGCGTTCTGATGGTTCTATCTGTGTGCTGTGTGACTTTAGACAAGTCACTTCACCTTTCTGAGCCTCCATTTTCCCAAACTCTTAGCTGTGAAGATAAATTGAGATTACAGATGTGAACGCACTTTGTAGACTCTAATGGGCTATCGAGTTCTGAGGATTGAAGCTAACCACAGAGGCGGTCGGTTTCTTCCCTGTTCTCACCCCTTCCCCACTACTGGAGCCTGGGTGCTATGATATCTAGTAATAGTAACCGACACAGATTAAGCGCTTGCTAAGAACCGGGTGTTATTTCACTCAGCTTTATCACATCTTTATGCGATGAGTGTTATAATGAACTCCATTGCATAGACTGGCAAACAGAGGCTCAAGATGACACATAAGTTGCCCAAGGCCACAGGAGTGGCAGGAGTTTAGACTTAGGTCTTCGTGACTCAAAACCTCTTAGTTCTTATGCTATATTTGCCTGTGAAAGAAGCCTGACAAGTTGCTCCCAAATTGTGCTTGAACACCTCCAGGCACAAGGGGCTCATTCCCGCCCCCAACCCTATCCCCACAATGAGTGCTCTCCCCTGACACATAAAGCATGATTATGGCGATGTTATTACCTGTAAAATAGAGTGATTGGCGTGGGTGCTCTCCTAAGGTCTATTCCAGAACATCACTTTCAGAGCGTGAGCGTTTACAGACAAACCCAGCCTGGCCACGGAAGAAAGGATTAAAAGTCTCCGTATGAAAATAGAACACAGCAAGTAAGAGGTATATGTGAGTGGGGCAGTTAATTTTCTTTTGCCAATTGCTGGGAAAAAAAGAAGAAGAAGAAGAAGAAGAAGAAAAAATTTGCTGGAGAGGAGGCATTTATTCTCCGCAGACCCATGGCATGATTCTGAAATATCTCCACAGAAGGAAAGATGACTGAGGAAACACAAATCTATTAAACGTGCAGAGCGAAAGAAAAAGAGGCTTCCATAAAAGGGTTTCTAAACCATATCAAAGGCTCCCGAGGTCAGGGAGGGATGCCGGAACAATCCCAATTAGAGCTAAATGGGAAACGAGTTTAAATCTCAAAATTAAAGACGAAGAACAGTAATTAACCTGTCTTCTGGCAGAAAACATAGCCCTTAATGCTCGATGTAATTTAATATTTTAAAATTACGACCATGAGCATCGAAGGCTCCTGTTCCACAATATAAAACGGACAATAAAAGTCTCCGCAGGGCTTTGGGTGTCGGGGGTGAGATGACTCAGGAACAGTGCTGGAGCCGGGTGGCTCTGAAGACGTCGAAACTGAACCAGCAGGGACGCAGCCAGAACCCCACCCAGGACGCGTTTTCCAAAGACCCGTTCTCTGGCCAGTGGGAGTCTTTGGATTCGTGTTTTGCGGGCTTTACCGGGATGGATCACAATGATGTACATGCGTGGAAAGGAACCCCCGGCCATGCGCAAAGGGTTCGCAACCTGTTCTAGTGCTCCCCAAGGGTGCTTCTTAGCAGTGGGAAGATTTAAAAATGCCAGTACCGGCCAGGCTCGGAGGCTCAGCCTGTAATCCCAACACTTTGCGAGGCCGAGGTGAGTGGATTGCCTGAGCCTGCGGGTTCAAGACTAGCCCGGGCAACTTGGTGAGACCTCATCTCTACGATAAATAAAAAAAAATTAGCTGGGTATGGTAGCGCACACCTGTAGTTGCAGCTACTTGGAAGGCTGAGGCAGAAGGATCGCCGGAGCCCAGCAGGTTGACGCTGGGGTGGCTGTGAGCATGCCACTACACCCCAGCCTGGGCGACGGAGTAAGACTCCAACCTAAAAAAATAAATAAAATAAAGTACCTAGAGGGCCTGGACATCATTATTTCTTAAAGTTCCCCAGTTAACCTCCATTGTCATCCAGGGTTGGGAGCCGCTGCTCTAAAAGACGGTGGGCCCAACGTGATGAGAAGGTGGACCCTTAAAACGTGGCCACCTCGATTATACTGGAATCAACAGGGCTGACAGCGAGCCATGTAGATGAGAAAGCGGGTCCATGGAAAATTCTCCTCCTGGCAGGCAGGCATAGGGAGCTGAGCAGGACAGCCACGTAGACTAAGTCAGCCCCTGACCAAGTCTCCGAGCACAACACCCTGAACAAAGAGCTTGTGGCTGAGAAGCCAGGCATCAGTGTTGCCACTTCATATCTGTGGACACTCCAAATGTGGGAGGTCCCCGTTGAGGGCTGGCTTTCCCAAAGAAGGATGCAGCTAAAACACCCCTCAAGGGCTTGGCCTCAAAGTAGACTTCCCGTCATTCTCCACGACGCTCCTCTCATTGCCTGGGGTGACAGCATGGAACACTGGGAAGACCAGCAACTCTGTAGACAGATGGACAGGCAGAGAGACAGACTCAACTTCTGGGGCTGCCTCTTCATGAGGGATCTTGGGCCACTCTTAGCTTAGCCTCTCTGAGGCTGTTCCTCATCTAGAAAATGCAGAGTGTAACAGGACTCACAGGGCTTAGTGTGAGGAGTCCATGGAATGATCCGGGCAAGCCGCTGGGTGCCTCCTAATGCCCCTCCAAGGACCCTCTGTCAACTTTGACCATGTATGTTCTCCCCTGGTGCACCTGTAGTGCTTTTCTGCCCCCATGTCTTTGCCCAAGTGGGCTCCTCCGGGAGTGTCCTTCTCCCTCATCCCTTTCGGACCTGTCCTCCATTCTGCTCAATGCTGGGGGTGGCTCCAGACCTACCTCTCTCTTGCTACATCTATATTTTCCCATCCCAGACTTTAGATTGCCAACCCTCCCGTGGGACCGCTTGCACCCCTGACCATTTGTTCACTTCTATCCTGGGCCCCTCCTTGCACAGACTCTGACCCACCTGATTCGCCCATTATTACTCCCGCCTACATCGAGCATTCCCTGAGGATGACACCTGTGACTTCAACACCTGGAGGACTGTGTGACATCCCAGAAGAGGACGTGCTTCGTAGCAAGCCCATGTGGTAGGTCCTATTATTATCTCCACTTTGCAGATAAAAAACTGAGGTACAGAGAGATTAAGTCACTTAGTCACTTGCCTAAAGCCACATAGCAAGTGTCAGAGGCAGGACTCACACCCGGCAGCTGGCTTCAGAACTCAGGCTCTTAACCGCCTTGGGATGCACCCTTACAGAGTGCGACATCGATCCCCTACAGATGAGAATACACAGGAGGGAAAGAGGGGGAGCAGGAGACCTTGTGCCCCAGCCGGAAGCGGGAGGCCCATCACCACCATCAGGGGGCCTCGAGGAAGCCACAGGAGGACATAGTGTCCCTTCCTGTTGCTGCCCATGTGGACCGCCAGGGGGTGGGGTCAGCAGGTCGCTGGCCGAGTGTTCCATCTGCAGTGCTGCCCTTTGATGCCTGGAGTCTGCCCAGCCCTCCTCCTGCCCACCCCTGAATGAGCAACTCCAGTCCAACAGTCTGGGACACATGTAAGTCCCTACGCCAACCAAAGGCAGGGGCCCTGGGAATCCAGAGTGATGGTTGTGGGGGGGGGGATGAAAGAGAAGACCATGCCCCAGGCCAAGGTCAGACCTGAAAGAACCAACCAGAACCTCCCATCCAGGAGAGTAGCCATGAAACACCAAACATAACATGCCATGTGGTGGACGATCCCATGGGCCCTCCTCCCCCCTCACTTCTCACAGCTGGGCTTAGACAGCCTCCTCTGATGTCTTAGGGCAGCGTCCCTCTTGCCCACGAACATGCACCCAGTAGGACCTCAATAAACCACTGTTGTCAGCATGGATGGTGTCCCTGCCAATCGGCTGGACCAGCTGGTTCAGATCATCTTGACCTGCGGAGGGAGGGTGGAGGGGGAGGGAGGAATGTGAATTCTCAGACCTGGCCTGGCCCCCGTGACTTCCCCTTCCCATGTCTCCCCCATCTCACTAAACAATTGTCTCTTTCTGGCTTCTGTCTGTCCTGGCTCCACTGTAGTTATCATCTGTGAGGCCTTAGGGAAGTCACATAACTCTTCTGAGCCTCAGTTTCCCCATCTCCAGAAAAGGACAACCCCACTTGCCCTACAGAGTCATTTGTGGATAGAATGAGGCTCCATTTAGAAGGCACCCAGCACAAGGCCTGGCCCCAGGAGATCCCTGGAGCCACGGTTCCGTGCTGGAGTTGTCCCTTACAAAGTGCAGAAAACAAATGGCTTCCATTGGCCCCGCGGGTCTCCCTCTGCTGGTTTCCAGGCAGTGCAAAGCTCCAGGTCCATCCTGAAGCCTGAACCCCGCCCCCTAAGCCTCAGCCCTCTTCCCCATGAGTAGGATGGGAACTTAGCCAGGCCCCTCACAGGGTTTCCCAGGACCCCTGCTAGAGAGACTGTCAGTTCCTTCACAGGCCTACCTTGGGGCAGGACTTTACCAAGGCCAGGAAGCAGTTTTATTCGTGCTGGCACTGGCTCAGTGGATTCACAACTGAAGACTGAGCCCCAAGTGCAGGGGGGCATTGCCTTTTATACAATTTTAGCCTCTTTCCCCCTGTTAAGGCTTACATATTAGTAAACATACAAGTTAATTGGGTATTTCACAGCCTGAGGTTACAGCTGAGTTACAAATGCACGCTACAGATGGGGGCTACATTCCTTTCTAATGTGGATCTTCCAGGAAAGTTCTTATCTTGTGGTACTAGAATATCTCTTCTATTATTCCGGGAAGGCTTTTATCTCACTGTCCTAAGGGGGCCCTACTCTGTCCTGGGAAGACCTTCATCTTATTAGGCTTGGGGGAAGGGCTCCCTGCCTCAACCTCTGCACAGCCAGGGCCCTTTGCCTTCCCCCGGGAAGACCGGGGTCATGCAGGAGAGGGTGAGGCCTGTGCAACCCCTGAAGCCATCCTGTCCCAAGCCCCCACAGAAGCCCCCAGGGGGGCCTCTGAGCTACAGCCTCGGTGGCTGAGATTTCTTCTCCACAGAAATAGGTTTCACAAACAAAACCGGAACAGGAACTTCCACAACCCAGAGAACTGAATGTTCAGAACAAAGCGCCAAGTGGGGCCTACTCAGAAACGAGATGGAAGGCATGATTCTGTTTTATTTTTTCCCGAGCAAAACAGTAGCAGTTTGGATTTCCCCAGGCTTGGCATTCTGACCAGCTGATGGAGTATCTGCCTCTGCCATTTGGCACCTTAAAGGGTCCAGAGGACACAAAACTCCACAGGGCAGTTTCCCAGCTCCCAGGATAGCCCCTCAGAGTTTGTTTTCACGTTGGCAAGTTCATTCTGTCCTCCCAGCAATGTAACCAGGTAGGAAAACATGACTCTTTTTCTCCCTGAGTAGATGACCAAAAGGAGGCTCAAGGAGGCAGGATGACCTGTCCCCAGCCACCCAACTGGAGAGTACTCGGCTGGGATTTAAACCCATCACCACCGATGAGTAACGTTCAAATGGCATTGGGGGCTCTGGAGTGCTAGGGGAGGAGAGAGAAAGTCTCAGGGAAGCAGTCAGTGTGTCTTCCACTTGTCTTTCCCCTCATTGGCCAGTTACCACACACACAAAGCAGAACATTTGAAGACTGTCAAGAAATCAGGAAGCAAAGCCAGACATGGTGACTCACGCCTGCAATCCCACCACTTTGGGAGGTCGAAGTCAGAGGATTGCATGAGCCCAGGAGTTTGGGATGAGCTTGGTGAGACCTCATCTTTATAAAAAGTCAGAAAGATTAGACAGGCCGGGTGGCAGGCACCTGTAGTCCCAGCTACTCTGGAGACTGAGGCGGATGGATCATCTGCACCCAGGAGATCAAGGCTGTGGTAAGCCGTGATCGTGCCACCGCACTCCAGCCTGGGCAACAGAGTGAGACACTAAGTCAAAAAAAAAAAAAAAAAAGAAAAGAGAAGAAAAGAAAAAAGAAAGCAAGAAGCATGGGCTGGGGG
>CAUYQG010253373.1:0-12369 GCA_963574415.1 Tarsius wallacei
GCCACTGAAGACCACAGGCCACAGGAGCTGAGATAAGGTGGAACTTTATTCTCCCTCACAAAAATAGCATAGAGATGAGTAATCTAGGGCTGCTTATTGATCGGCATATTAGGGGAGGGGGCGCCTCTCTCATTTCCCAACGGCCTCCATATTTGATTCCTCATGTTCCAAGACAGCTGCTTGAGCTCCAGCTGCCACACTTCACTCCCTCAGCTTGGGACAGGAAGGCCACTGTCCTCATCTGACTACTCCCCCGACCTTCTCCAGTCACCCGCATGCTTGGGGACCAGCTTCACATACAGCACGGCAGCTGTGGCTGTGTTCTGGAGAAGCACTGGCAACACCAAGGGAGCGCTCCCCCTGGGCCAGGCAAGAGGGTCCTGTGTGCCCCGTGCTCCCCATCACCCATGTGGAAAGAGCTTGGTCAGTGTCCATCTAGAGGACCCACCAGGGTGAGAAGAGAGACACTCCACTTAGGAAAAACCTCCGAAGCCCAGGAGATCTGTGAAGCCGGGAGCAGGACAGAGGGACAGCACCATTTGCAGTCTCGTCAACACACGCAACTTGTTAACCTAATAGAAGCAGAGGCGGCTCCAGAATATCCAATTATGGGAACAGGCTGCACAACATGCAGGAGTGGGGCCGTTATCTCATTTATCTGGACAGACTCTGTTAGGCCATTATTCTTCCTGATTAAATCTTCTCCAAGGATGTCTGTCCCAAGAGGGAGGAAATAATTGCATCTGTAGGAGGAGATGTGAGGTGGCAGGTGGTGCTCCCCTCCAGACCCACCCCCATGGTCCCTTGCTGTCCCCTAGCCCCAAGCCACAGGCAGCCAGCATATGGAGGCCCTTCCTGCCATGAGGGAATATCCGGGTGGGCTCCAGCTGTGAACAACAGGCTGAAGGGTATGAGGACACCGTTCTCTTTGAGAAGGGGCCCCAAGGGGACTCCGGGGCTGGTCCATAGTGCAGCTCCTCCCACAGTTAAGGTCACCAGCTGTCTTCCCCCTCCACAACCATCATCGGTGGGTAGCTGTGGCATGGCCAGATCCTCTGCATCCCACAACGGTGCTCAGCTGCCTAGGTAAACACCACGGTGTCCAGGGGAGAGTCAGGGAAGCTGCCCTCGTGTGTCATGGCTGAGGTGCCGTGTGCCTTTGTCTAAACCAGTCCCTGGAAAGGAGAACAGGATGACAAAGTCCATTTTATTTATTTGCTTGTTTGTTTGTTTTTGAGTTGGAGTCTCATTCTTGTCCCCCAGGCTGGAGTGTAGTGGCACGCTCACGTCCACCATAACCTCGACCTGCTGGGCTTAGGAGATCCTTCCGCCTCAGCTTTCCCAGTAGCTGGAACTACAGACACATGCCACCATGCCTGGCTAATTTTTTGTGATTTATTGTAGAGAGGAGGTCTCACCAAGTTGCCCAGTCTGGTCTCAAACCCCCGGGCTCAGGCAATCCTCTTGCCTTGGCCTCCCAAAGTGCTGGGATTACAGGCTGAGCCACCGTGCCCAGCTGACAAGGTCCATTCTCAACCTACCAGGATTTGAGCCTGAGCCAAGGCTGGGGTCACCCTCCCTGTGTCATGTGGTTCTAGGGACACCCTCCCAGAACACTCATGGTTCCCTTCACAGCCAGTGGTATTGGGTGGGCATTCTCAGTATCTGACACACATGCATCTCCCTGCCGCATGGAAAGCGAGTTAGCCAGCTGCTGTGGCTGCCAATCATCTTCTGGAATAAAATTTCCAACAGTGGTGCAAGGGGCTCAATGCAGTCCACATACTGATTTGAAGAGACGGACAATCTGCTTCAGAGTCTGTTCTGCCAGGTAACAGCTTAACACGGGGTGATTTGAGGACTCTGCACCCCATTTCCATTTCTTTTTCTAGAGTTGAGTCTGCATTCCAGGTCACTTATGTGGTAAGTACCAAGAAGGCATATCAGGCCCAGATTCTGCAGCTGAGAGCCTGCATGCTGGTCAGTTCTTCCCTCTGGCTTCTCAGAATCCCCAAAGGCAATAAAGAAAGCAGAGGATTGTGGAAGAGAACCTTTCCAGTATAGCTAAAGTCCTGGTAACATGCCAGGAGTGAGCTGGCAGCCAGAGAATTGGGAGCCATAACTTATCCTTTGCCATGATGCCAGCAAACAGCCTACTTTCCAGGGTGAGTACTTCCCCAAAGCCTTATCCCACCTCCTTCTCAGCCCCCTCAGGTCTTCTTATTTCCCCAAGGGGGCGGGGGTGGAGAGGGAATACGTGATCACTTATGAGGGTCACCACCCTAGACACAGACTCACTAAAAGACTTGAGATATGATTATCATAAGATTATACACCACCCTCCAGTCCATGCATTACCACTATGGCAACAAGAATACAGGACAATAGTAATTGATTACAGCTCCTGTGATGGAAATGAAAAATGAAGATGCAAGATGCAGAAAGATGGAAGATACAGACCACCAGGAGCAGTATATAGAAAAAGTAAAGGGTCAAGAACAAAGACAAAAACAAGGACACCAGAGGAACTGGAAGCCTCTGGGACCTACAGCCAGCTCCTAGCCAGATTAACATATCAAAGTCCTGTTTACCTCAGTTCCTAATGCTCAATACAAACATGTTAGCTTTTAACAACAACAAAAATTTCGAGGCACACCAAGTGGCAAGAAATAGAGCATCAGAACCAGATTTTCGTATGGAACATGTTGAAATTATAAGACAGGGAATTTAAAATAACTGATTACTATGTTAAGAGCAATAATGGGAAAAGCACACAGCATACAAGAACAGATGGGTCATGTAGGCAGAGAGATGTAAGATCTGAGAGTCAGACTGAAATGCTAGAAATCAAAAACCCTTTTACAAAAGTGAAGAATGTGTTTGATAAGCTCATCAGTAGACTACATCTGGCTGAGGAATCAGTGAGCTTGAAGTCAGGTTGATAGAAACTTTCCAAACACAAATGCACAGGGAAAAAAATAACACCCAAGACCTGTGGGACAACTACAAAACACATAATGTATGTAATTGGAATGTCAGGAAAATAAAAGAGAACTTGGGGGCAGAAGAAACATCTGAAATAATAATGGCTGAGAACTTTCTGAAATTAATAACAGATACCAAACTAGAGATCCAGGAAGCTCAGAGGACACCAAGGATAAATACAAAAAAAGACAACCTAGACATTTCATATTAAAATTGAAGAAACCAAAAAGAAAGTCTTGAAATAAGCCAGAGGGGGGGAAAAAAACCTCACTGTAGATGAGTAAGAATAAGAATGACAGCAGACTTTTCATCACAGACCACACAGACAAAAAGTCAGTGGAGTGAAATAATCAAACCATGAAAAAAAATGTAAAATTTATATCTTATACAGCAAAATTATTCTTTAATGGTGAAGAAGAATAAAGACTATCTCAGACAAACAAAACTTGAGGGAATTCATAGCCCCCACAGCTTTCCTGTAAGAAATGTTAAATAATCCCTCCAAAGAGAAGGAAAATGATGCAATCAGGACACACACTTAGATCTACATAAAGAATGGAACAGTATCAGAGAATAAATAGATGAAGGTGAAATAAAATATTGTTTTTTGTTCTTAGTTGATTTAAAAATAACTAGTGACAATACTGTATATTTATTTATTTTTTCTCTTTTAATTTTTGTTTTGAAATTGTGGGGTACAATTCAGGGTTAGGTATACAAATGTTCATTGTGCAAGTACCCTTATTTATGAGGTGTGCCCCCCCCTTCCCCAGGCGGATATCAACTACTGTCAATCCCAGCTACCCACCCCCCATCCTCCTCCGAGCAGTTTCCTGCTACTTTCAATCCCTTTCCTACAGTAATACGGTAGTTGTTCAGGGTCCACTTATGAGTGAGAACATGTGATACTCAGCTCTTTGTTTCTGTGAGAGATCACTCAGTATTATAAACTCTAATTCCATCCACGTTGCTGCGAAGTTCATGATTTTGTTCTTCTTTATGGCTGTGTAATATTCCATTGTATATATGTACCATATATTTTTTATCCAGCCCTCTTTTGATGGGTGGCTTGGTTGGTTCCATGTTCTTGCTGTTGTGAACAATGCTGCAATAAATAAACGTGTGCAGGTATCTTTTTTATAGAGTGACCTGAGTTCTTCCGGGTATATTCCTAGTAGGGGGATTGCGGGGTCATATGGATGTACTGTATATTTTTACTACATGAACAAATGAGATAAATGACAACAGAAGAGTCAGAAGGGAAGAATTGAGATACACTGTTACAATGCACCTGTATTACCTGTGGTATACTCTTATTTGAAGATGGATTTAGATTAGTTAAAACCTATACTGCAAACTCTAGGGCAGTCACTTAAAAAAAAACCCATTAAAAAATATACATTGGAATCTAGAAGTCAATCAGTCTGAATGCCACCAAACATTTAAAGAAGAAATTATTCCAATTCTAAAGATCTAAACAGTTGGAGAGAGATTCCATATCATGGGTGGAAAAAACTCAATATTGTTGAGAAATCAATTGTTCAAGATTGATTGCAATCCCAATCCATATCCCAGTAAGCTATTTTGTAAATATTGATGCAGTGATTCTAAAATTTATGTGGAAAGGCAAAACACCTAGAAAAGTCAACTGAATACTGAAGGGCAAAACTTGGGGACTCACACTTCTTGATTTTAAGAATTATTATAAAGCTACAATAATCAAGACAGTGTAGTACCGGGAGGAAAAAAATAGGCACATAGATCAGTGAAACAGAATGGAGCGCCCATAACTAGAACCATGCAAATATAGTTAACTGATCTTTGACAAAGGAGCAAAGACAATTCAACAGCAAAAGGATAGACCTTCAAACAAATGAGGCTGGTGCAGGTGGGTAGTCATTAGGATATCTACAGCCAAAGAGTGAGTCCTGAATGAACCTCTCACCTTACACAAAAAGTTAATTTTAAAAGGGTCATATATTTAAGTTTAAAGCTAAAACCGCCACACTTTTAGAAGAAAGTCTTTTTTTTTTTTTTTGTAGAGATGAGGTCTTGCTATGTTGCCCAGGATGGTCTTGAACTCCTGGGCTCAAGCAGTCCTCTTGCCGTGGCCTCCTAAAGTACTAAGATTACAGGCATGAGCCATCACACCTGGCCCAGGAAAGTCTTTTGCATCTAGGTTTTATTGAAGACTTCTGGACCTGACACTCAACGTACAAAAGACAAAATTGATAAATTGCACTTCATTAACATAAAACACTTTCTCTGTGAAAGACTCTGTTAAGAGAATGAAAAGATAAGCCTCTTCTAATAGAAGTGCTCAGAACACACAATGGCAGCAGTATGTGAAAGGAACTCAAGAGCCTACTGAAAAAGCTCTCCATGGCCAAAGCTGGAATAATTTGAGCAACAAAATGAAGTATAAACAAAATAAATATACATGAGTCTATACTGATATAAATAAATGGCTGAATCAATAAATAAGTGGGAGACAATAGACACCTCCCATGCGGAAGAATTCCGAATAATTTATGTAGATCCTCCTTTCTCCAGGAGGTAGAACATAACACCACACTCCTGTGCATAGTGGCTTCCTCCCAAAGAGTGCAGTATGGAAGGGGGAGGGGGAGAGAGTAATTTCACAGTAGAGAAACCTGACAGACTACCTCAGCTCAGTGATTAGGTCAACATCAACATATATGCCAACACAGAGTAATCCATGTTGATAGTATGCATCCTTGACATGATGCGATGAGAATGACACTTTCCCTCTGTGGTCTTCCCAAAACTTACAATCCCAGTCGATATGTTAAAAATATCAGACACATTGCAACTAAAGTACATTCCGCAACATACCTGATCAACAACCTTTAAAACTGTCGAGGCCATCATTAATGATACATTCAGAAACTGTCATGGCCAAGAGGGACCTAAAAAGACATGACTACTAAGCGTAATGTGCTATCTGAAATAATGTCCTACAACAGAGAAAGGACACAAGGCAAAAGCTGAAGAAATATGAAGTATGGGCTTTGGTTGATAATGTATTAATACAGGTCCATTATCTGTGACAAGTGTGCCCCATTAATGTAAGATGTAATCATACAGGACACTGGGTGTCCGTTATATGGAGGTCTTCTGTACTATGTTCACAATTCTTCTATAAGTCTAGGATGTTCTAAAATAAAGCATTTATTTTTAAAAAATAAGATATGGAAAACAGAACAGGAATCCAATCTGTGGATGGTAAGAATTCTTTATGAAGACAAAGCCATCAGGCCAATAATGGGATCTACATGCAGCCAAGTCTTACCTCTCCATTTATAGAGAGCTGATTCTAATTGCTTCTGACTCAACTTTTGCTATAAAAAGACTGGTTGCACTCTTCCTCCCTTTCATGATAGAAATGGGCATGTTCAATATTCATCAGTTAAAAAATGCATGGTCTATAGCTATGACTGCATTGATGCTTTTAAGTGAGCTGCTTATTAATTACAGCATGATCTACATTTGGAAAGACAGGCACCTACATGTGGGGGACACATTGTTTATTTGATCTATAGACAGTGCTCAAAGTACATATTGATTAGTAGAGACCCTGTTTTAAAAAATAACTCCTTGTGACCCAACACAAGCTGGGAACCACTGATCAGTACCATGGAGGTCTGCCACAGTTATTTCTACTCAACCCTCACTCCAGTCCCTCCCCTTATTCCGGAAGGGTCTAAGTAATAACCACCCAGCCATGGGAAAATCCTTTGGGATTCAGGAAAACAACCCTGATCTCCAAATTAAACTCAAGAATAAGAAAAAAAATAAAAAATAAATAAATAAATAAAAACCTGGCACTGCAAAATATTTGCAACACAGGCATGCACATACAATAACATAAGAAGAGGGAAATATTTCTCCAGGAGAAGATTTTCAGTTGAAGCAAGTAAAATTCACAGTATAGCTATTTCTTTTATCAGTGAGATAAAAGAACACACTGCATCGCATAAGGAAGAGCCTATCTGGGTAAAATGTGCCGCGCAACAAAATGAAAATGACAGCAGACCTGAATAAGACCCTTTGAAAGCAGGAAACAGATAAATATGATAAGTAACAATCATTTCATAAAATGCATCCAAAATATCAAGGAAATGTAAAAAAAAAAAAAAAAAAAAAAAGATAAAATAAGGATAATAAACACCAAGGACACAGCACAGATTTCCAACTAGTGAACATAGGCGTCCCAGTGGAGATGAGTACAAACATCAAATACATCATCAGAGGTGCAATTTAGAAAATACAGGAAAAATAAGAACTAAAAAAAAAGAAAACTCTCCTGAGATTACAGAGGCATATTCATATTCTAGAAATAAGAATAAAAACAATATCAAGACACAATCGGGTTAAAAATTAAACTGTAAGGAAGAGAATCTTTCCAAATGGATCAGATGAGGGTAAGCTGACTTTCAAATGAACTAACATTATGAGACTTTTGAATTTCTTTTCTTCATCAGACAATCATACTTGTAGATGCTTCTGGAAGAAAGGATGTGAAATCGGAATTGTGTGCCCTGATACTAACAAAAGCAAAAAGCAAGATACCTTCTTTTGTATAAACCTCAAATATTCATCTGCCAGGTATTCACTCAGCAAAGCTCAAGAAAAACTTCCAGAATCACCTGAGACCCAGTGAACAGAGAGGGTGCAGGGATAAGGAGAGGTATTATAGAGTGACAAAGGGGTCGGTTCTGCAAGACATAGCAGTTTTTACTGCGCATGCACCAAACAACAGAGCATCAAAACTCATGAGGCAAACTGACAGAGCTGCAAGGAGAACTCACCAGTTTAGCTGTTGACTGAATTGAAGCAAACACGCAAAAACATATGCTAGTGCGCAATATCATGTGTCACTGAGGAAATGAACATTAAAACAAGCCATCGCTACACACCTGTTCAATCCTAGCTAACATCCAACACACCAACACCACCAAGTGCTGACAAGGATGTGGAGCAACAGGAACTCCCGTGCACTGCCGGTGGGACTGAAAACAGTACAGCTACCTGGCAGTTTCTTGCAAAACTAAACATGCGCCTACCATACAATCTAGCAGTCACACTCCTTGGTATTTACCCAGTGGTGTGGAAGGCTTATTTTCACACAAAAACCTGCACACAAACGCTTATATTAGCTTTGTTCATAACTGTCAGCCCTTGAAAGCAGCACCGATGTCCTTCCTAGGTGAATGGATAAACAAACTGTGGCACCTCCAGACAGCGGACTATTATTTAGTAATAAAAAGAAATGATCTATCAAGTCATAAAAAGATATGGAGGTGCCCAAAGCGCATATTGCTATGTGAAGGATCCATCTGAAAAAGATGCACACTGTATGATTCCAACGATAAGACATTCTGGGAAAGGCAAAGCTATGGAAACAGGAAAAAAGTATCAGTGGTTGCCAGGGGTTATCAGGGAGAGAGGAGAGATGACTAGCTGGACACGGCGGGGTGTTTTAGGACAGCGAAACTCTTCTGTGTTACGGTGTAAGTTGATACCTGCCCAAACCCTTGGAAACAATACGATGGAGTGAACCCTAGGGAAAGCAATGGGCTTTTGTGGATAATAATGCATCAGTATTCACTCACCAACTGCGACAAGTGTACCACCAGATGCTAACAACAGGAAGCTGTGCAGGAGTGGGATGGGGGAAGGGGTTACATGGGGCTCTCTGTACTCTCTGCTCGATTTTTCTGTATACCAAAAGCAGCTCTAAAAATATAGCCTACCCATTTTTTAAAAATTGACTAATAATTTAAACTTGCCTAATATGTAAATAAGATGACAATAACATGAATTGTATATAATTTTAAGAGAAAAAACACTAATATGAAAATCCTTTCTTGAATATGAAACAGGAACAAAGTTGCCATCAGTACGTGGCACATGACATTGACTAGACTAGGCGGCCCGTGTCATGGCGCCAGCACCTAGTCACAAGATGGGGAAAAGTCAAAAAAGCTCTGGAATGGATCATCATAAAAGATTGCAACCCAGATGTCAAAAGGCAAAACAAGAGAAATAATCAGAAAAACAGAAAGTATGAGTAAAATGACAAATGCAAAGTGTTACAAATATATCACGTAAAGCTTTCGATTCCCCAATTGAAAGCAGAGGTCCTCAGACTGGATCTGAACATGCGGCTAATAATATGCCCTTTAGAAGGGAAATATTCTACACAAACTGGTTCAGTGGCTAAAAGTAGAGGCTGGTAGAGGAGCCAAGTCCGATTTAGCAGAAGCAGGGATCAGCCAGGGATACAAGCTGTGCTTGCATCTTCCTTTCTCATACTCAAACTCCCAAGCAAGGTGGAAGAAATCTTTTTACAGGCCTCTGAGAGCACAAAAAAATAACTCCATGTGGCCTCTAACATTTCTGGGAGTCTCTGAAGAAACAGTATAGGAGCAGCCCTGGAAGTGGGGCCGAAACCCCAAGGACACTCGACATGGTCTGGCCAGTGGCCCCTTGGCCCAGACCTGCCACCCACTCCCACCTGTGCCTGGTGGCTAGAGAAAGGGGCCAGGCCCTGGCTGGGAGGCAGGTGGGATGTGGGGAGGGCGAGGGAGGCAGTCCCAGCACAAGAGGAGTCCCCCAAGTTCCAGGCGGCAGCAGCCAGGCACAGTGCCCACAGGGATCACAGGGCGCAGGCCTCATGCGCCACCCAGGAAGGGCAGTTCCTTGAGCTTGACCTGCAAGGACATGCCCACCTACCCATCACCATCACTGCATCCCCATGCACTGCAGGAGCATGCACTTGGTAGGGAGTGCCAGCCAGTGAGTGAGAAAATGCTGTAAATAAACAAAATGTCCCCTGTGTATTCAGAGTTTTCAGCCACCTTCCCCAAAAAAGGTGCATGAAGAACCGTTCAACCTTAGTGGCAACCCAGGAAATGCAAATTAGGAGAGATTGACACATGCTAAATCAGTAATGGGGACACTCTTGGCTGGCAAAGGTTTTGAGAAACAAGAACATTATTAGTAAGCTATCATTGGCAGTGAGAAGTGACCCAGTAACCATTTTGGTATAAACAGTTGGGCAAAATGTTTCAAGTCATGGGATTATTTACTTTCTAACGCAAAGACTCAGCTTTTTAAATCTTAACCTGGAAAAACCCCGAAATTTATGTATTAAAAAAATTGTGTATTTATCCTTACATGTTAAAATTTGTCGCCTTCAAAATCCTCTCCATTTGTTGCAATATGTGTATCAAGACACTTTTTCCACTGCTCAAAACAGTTTTTGAACTCATCAGTTTTGACGCCTTTTAGTGCCACTGCTTTTTTCTGTTTGACCTTTTCCACATCAGCAAAACTTTTCCCTTTGAGGACTTTAATCATCCAGGGAAACAAAAAAAAAAAGTCACTCAGGTTAAGGCCAGGTGAATAGGGAGAGTGGGGTATGGGGGTCATGCTGTTTTTGGTCAAAAACTGCTGAACAATCAATGCAGTGTGGGCAGGTGCACTCATAAATCACCCATCATGAAATGGACAAACGTGTTGAAAGAATCTCCAGAAAAAAAAAAAAAATTCAGTGAAGCCGAACGCAACTTTTCACATCAATGCTGGCTGGTACACAGATGCTGATGGGTTCCTAGAACACTTACCTAGTAGAGGAAGTCTGTACTACAAGGTGTCTACCCTGCCAAAGATAATTAGGGTTTTTATTTTTAGTCCCCTTTGTATAAGAAAAAAATAAGGAAAAAAACCCATAAGTACAAGACATCATATCTATCCACCCGTCATTATATGTTATAGATATATTAAAATGCATCTCTAAAGTGTAATCTATATGATAGATGTATATAAATATATACATAAATATATGCTGATAAATATGTAAGTGATATATAACATAGACACATAGACATAATCTAATTATAAAATGGTGCAAGGATTTTGGTAACATGATATATAATTGAACATTTTCTAGATTGCAACTGTAATTATGAACAATATATAGTCGTGTGGAAATGGTTTATGAGAGTACATTAAGCTTTTAGAAGCAGATGGCTGCACAACAGAGACGACGTGGGACCGTGCAAATTATGCCTCCTGCGTGCAGGGATGGAGGAGCCCCGGGGGAGGGGAACGGATACTTGTGTGTGGGAGCCAGTGTGGGTGAGCTCTCTGCCTGACTCCTGTGAGGAGGCCGTGTGTTTCCCAGGAAGTCAATGGGGCAGACACAGGGACTGCACATACCCCTCTGCCCCCGATGGGCATGCCTGCTGCTTGCACCCTCTCTCCTGGGACAGAGCCTCCTGAGGGAGCATCCCCCCAACAAGAATGCCCGGGTATGCAGTAGGTGCTCAATAAATATCTGTTGAGTAAATCCCAGCCTGGGATTTTACTCAGTGCATTAAGAGACTCACAGCCCTGCACACATTTCACTAGCAGCAGATTTTAAAGACTGTACTTTCTTTTAAGGACATGACGACTTTATTTCATAAAAATCACAACATATTTTCACTACTTAGTGGCATTCATCGTCTTTCTTGTACTATAAACTACTTCAAACACACAATTCCTTCCAATGTCTAATTTTGGCCACATTATGTCTAGATAATAAAAGACTGCAGAAGCCAACATACATAGCCTATAAATAAAGTCGCTACTTTCACTCACGGGAAACAGGACGTTAGACAGGCTCTGTTCGCTGCCTCTCTTGATATATTAGCTACACAGAGTGAATATGGTGACAGTTAAAACACAAGGAATTCCACCAGAAATAAGGACAGGTCCCTACTTGATTCGCCAGAAACTAAATGAGAAAGAACTCCGAGTGTAAATCGTAGGAATACAGTGTTCTCACTTCTAGTGCTTAGGGGCGGGACCAGGGCCTGCCACTGTGGCCCACGGCTCTGACTTCTGGGACCCAGGGAGCCCTGAGTGGTGGCTGTACACACATGTAACATGGGACTCTCCATAGAACAGCAGCCTCGGCCCACAGCAGCTGGGTTTGCCTACCACGGTGCAGCCATGGGGGCTGCACGCAGGGGATGTGGCCCTGTCACAGCGTGTCAGCCAGTTGGAGCGCAGGGCCTTGCTGGGGTGCGGGAACAAGGACTGGCCCCGGCAGACCTGCTGCTCCCTGTCCAGTCCCACGTGGGAGAGGCCTGCCCATGGCTGCTGCACTCACGGTGACCAGGGGCAAGTGACATTAAGAAGCCACCAGGGGCAGATGGGGAAGGTCCCCAGAACTCCATGGAAAGCCTCCTCTGACACACGGCAACGTGGGGTGGGAGGGTTACATGAAATCTTGGTCACAGTGTTAAAGGCTTTCCAGTCTCAAATCAGGTGTGAGCGTCTCGCCACACACTTCACAGCATGGCGACGCTG
>CAUYQG010253376.1:0-47836 GCA_963574415.1 Tarsius wallacei
TTCAATACCCTCGCTTCTATATAACAAAATTAGTTTCCATAGTAATAATGAAATCAAATGAACAATGATAATATCCAGAAGAGAAATGAAGACTTGGAAATTTTTTTTATTGAACTTTGTATAAAGTTTTAAAACATGCCAGTTATTTTAAAAAGTAAAATAAATCTGAGAGCAAAAAAGAAAGAAATTAATGGATTCATATTTCATTATATCCATTTTTTTTTTTTTTTGAGTTGGAATCTCACTCTTTCGCCCAGACTGGAGTGCAGTGGCCGCTCCCGGCCACCGCAGCCTCGACCTGCTGGGCTCCGGCGATCCTTCCGCCTCAGCCTTCCAAGTAGCTGGAACTACAGGCGCGCGCCGCCCCACCCGGCTAATTTTTTGATTTATTGTAGAGATGAGGTCTCGCCAAGTTGCCCAGGCGGGTCTCAAACCCGCGGGCTCAGGCAATCCACTCACCTCAGCCTCCCAAACCGCGGGATTACAGGCTGAGACACCGAGCCCGGCTTCAATATGTTTTTTTAAAAATAACATACATAATGATTAGTTATATTAAAAGAATAGCAATATTTGCTATTTTGAAACTTACTTCCTAAAACTCTGTCAATAACTTTCTCAAAATTGGTCTTCTTTAGACATATATGTTCAATAAAGTGTACGGCCAAACTTGTCAATTTATCTTGTCATAGCTGATGGAAAAACACCTTTTATTAATTTCAACTTAGAAATGTTCTTTCAGATGAAGCCAAAGACATACAAATATTTTAGAAAAGTATTACATGTAAAAATAAGTTTGGCAGAAATTCATAAAAACTCTACTTCATTGCCGGGCTTGGTGGCTCAGCCTGTAATCCCAGCACTTTGGAAGGCCAAGGCGAATGGATTGCCTGAGCCCATGGGTTCAAGACCAGCCTGGACAACTTGGCGAAACCTTCTCTCAACAATAAATCAAAAATTAGCCAGGCGAGGTAGCACACACCTGTAGTTCCAGCTAATTGGAAGGCTGAGGCAGAAGGATTGCCGGAGCCCAGCAGGTCGACACCGGGGTGGCCATGAGCATGCCACTGCACTCCAGCCTGAGCAACAGAGTGAGACTCCAACTCAAAATAATAATAACTCTGCTTCACATTAAATTCCAAAAAAATGCAGTAGTGTCCATGCCTTTGTTTCTTTGACATTGATCATTCAAACTACTTACAAATGCCTCTCGCGTCAAGAAATTCCACTTCTCAAAATATTTCTTATGTAAAATCAGAGAAAATGACTGAATGATCATGAACACAGACATCATTTGATCCACTGCTTTAGAGCAAGTGGCCAGTTCCCAGGGACATTTAGCAGTGCTATTTGGATTTCTCTGGGCAATGTAAAACCAGCATCGTGTTTTTGTTCCTCATGGCACTCTTTTTCAAAATGTGATTTCTTTTTCTTTTTTTTTTTTAATATTCAATATTTTTTATTATGATATTGTGGGGTACAGTTAAGGGTTGGGTATACAAATATGATTCGTTCAGGCACCCTTGTTGATGAGAGGTGTCTCCCCAACCCCAGACAGATATTTACTACCATTAATCCCTTCTCCCTACCCCTCTCCCCCATAGTTTCGCACCACTGTCAGTCATTTTCTTATGGTAATACGTTGGATGATCAAGGTCTACTATATGAGTGAGAACATGTGATACTCAATTCTTTGTTTCTTTGAGAGGTCACTCAGTATATAGACTCTAGTTCCATCCAGGTTGCTGCGAAATTCATGATTTCGTTCTTTCTTATGGCTGGGAACGCCTATTTTTAATCAGAGGAACAAGGCTAAGATGTTTTAGTCATCAAGCATAACTTTTAGTATGTATGTTGAAGTACTCCATAAAAAATACACTGATGAATGTGAGCAGCAATAGCATTTTAATTTATATTTTATACAAAATAATCTGTCTACCTTTTTCCGATAATGCAGAAAATATGACTCTAGTCATAAATGAGTAAAATAGTTCAATCAATTTCTCTGTTCTGGTAGAACAAGCAATGTAATGTGCCTATGAAAAAAATGATTTCTTGAACAACATGGAGGAAAATAATATCCAAATCTAGGGAGATGATGATTATACTATATCCTGCATTGCTCAGACCATGTGTGTACTGTGTCCTGGGAATAATGTTTTAAGATAGACTTAAAAAAAAAACCTGAAAAACATCCAGAGGCACTGAATAAAGGGGAATTAGAGAAGAACAAGAGAGGCCTCAGAAGGAGCATGTCTCTTGTCCCCAAATATCTGATGTATCACTAGAGAGGAGAGACCAGGCATGCACTGTGTTACCCTAAAACACAGAGTTATAATCAGAGAGTCGACGTCCCAAGGGAGCTTATCCCATAGAATTATCATCTCAGAATAAGAATACTTTCTGCATTTCATGGAAGGATTCTAACCACCAGATCCAACCAAAATGTGAGAGACTGCTGTTACGCAGGGAGCTTCCACCTCTTCAGAATCTCACTTAGGGACCAGTTGTCCTAAGGTCCTTCCAACTTGTGTATTCTCCCATACTGGCTCAAACGTGGCTCCAATTTGCCAACCTCCACCCTGCTCAGCTTCTGCGATGGACACAGAAGAAGCGACAGAGACAGGTAATGTGGTGAGCAGAGGCCCAGCTGAGGCAGAGCCTCCTAGCATACTTTAATGGGTCTTGACAAAAGTTCCCTGGGTCTTTGTCCTTTCCAAATGCTGTTACCAAGGCAACTGCTTGCTTGTGACTGTGAAAGCAGACAGCCACACATGAAATTATGGCCACTTTGTTCTTAGAACAAAATGATTTGAATGATCAGAGCTCAGAGTTTGTTTTACACAAAGTGAGACACCAGCTAAGTGGTTCCTCTCAAGAAAAAAGTATGTGTGTGTGTGTGTGTGTGTGTGTATGAGTGAAATATCCAATTGCGAGTTCCACTAAAGTATCACATCAGGCTATGTTAATGTTTCTATTATAATGAATAAGATCACTGGCAAAGATTAAAAAAATTAAGTCACAAAAACCAATGTGACTAAAATTTGTCATACCCTTCTAATGTGAATGAAGTCAAAATAGTACACTGGTTAAAGGTTTGTCCTTTCAAGTGAGACTGCCTGGTTTTAAATCTGAGCTCTGCGACTTATTAGCTGTGTGGCCTTGTCATTGGTCAGTTAAAAAGCTTCTATGCCAACAGGATCATCATCAGTAAAATAAAAAATAAATGTAATCCCTACCTCTTCAATTTTCTGGGTAAATAGATGAGCTAATACATAAAAATTACCTAGAATATACCTGGCATATAGTAATCTGTATATGCGTTAAAATTAGCTATTGTCATGGTGAAAATAACGCTGATGATGGTGGATAATGATTACCAGGAAACAGTGAAGAGAAGATACGAGGGATCCTAGGAGTTTTACCTGGTATAGGCAAGTAAGTCAAGGAAAAGGGTATTGACATTTACTGAGTCTGTATGTGCTTCGTAAAAACCGCTAGAAACATTAGAACCTTAATTACCAAGAGGGGACAGAAACCTTTTGGACAACAGAATCTTGGGAAAGTATTGAGTCTTATGTCTTCCAACAACACACAATGGGAGTGTGGCCGTGGTTTCTCCAGCCTAGGACAAAAGTGAATATTCTCAGGCTACCAGAAAAAGAAGCATAAGAGCTCCTTCTTATTCCCTTCCAGTTTTGCCCCTTCCGACTTATTGAGCCCTTTTCACATGACAGGAGGTGGAGTGCACACTGTTTAGGAGAGGTGGAGAAGTCAGCCTCCCACTAAGATGTTTCATTTCCTCCATATTTTCCTTGTATACACTCACTTTCTGGTACCTCAAAAGGATCTGAGCTTTCTAAGCATCTGGAAGCTTGTAGCAAATCAGATCAAACAAATATAAACAATTATGTAGCTCCTACTTATACACTAACATTTATCAGACGATCAAGTGTCACTTATCATCTAGTGACTCTGTTTGATAGAGAAGAACAAGCAGGATAGAGACTGTTATACTGCTTAGTCCTGAAGCAACTTGGATTTTTTAATTCAATCACTTCACAAAGTGGGCTACAGGCTCTGACTTCTTTTATTAGAAGTGCCTCCAGGCCGGGCGTGGTGGCTCAGTCTGTAATCCCAGCACTTTGGGAGTCTGAGGTGAGAGAATTGCCTGAGCCTGGGCGTTCGAGACCAGCCTGGGCAACTTGGTGAGACCTCGCCTCTACAATAAATCACAAAAACTAGCCGGGTGTGGTGGCATGCATCTGTAGTTCCAGCTACTTGGAAGGCTGAGGCGGAAGGATTGCCTAAGTCCAGCAGGTCAAGGCTGCGGTGGCCATGAGTGTGCCACTGCACTCCAGCCTAGGAAATGAGAGTGAGACTCCAACTCAAAAAAGAAAAAAAAAGAAAGAAAGAAAAAATAAGCTCCTCCTTCCTCTCCCCTACCATCAGTTGCCCTCTAGACTGCAGGCTATCAAATTGCCCAATATCAGTCATCTTCCCAGTCCTCTCCAAGCTGCAGAACTAATGTGGTTTCTTGCTAAAAAAATGACATGAGTCCTAGTAGTCTTTTCTCCAGAGAAGATGAACATTTATCTAGCACTATAACCTTAAATGCCCTCCTCAGTAAAAATGGTGGCTTTTAAGGTAGCTGCTCCCTTGAGTCATTCAAGAAGGGACCATGAAGACAATAAAGAACTTGACATTAAGGTTTCATCCTGCACAATGATGGCTCCCTCAGGTCTCTCATAGTGAATAACTATTCTCTTCCTTTTACCCCAATTGTGACTTGAATATACTTCTACTAAAATATGCATAACCCTTTGTATATTTCTATGAACATTATTTGTCTCCATCTATAATACAATGAGTCATTGCAGAAAGAACACAGATGATCTGTCTTATTCTTCTATCATCCAAAGTATTTCTTTTAAAAAATAAAAAATAATTTAAAAAAATAAAGCAGATCCTTGACAAATGTTTGTTGGATTGAATATATTTTATGAGATTCATTTTAGCAAAAGTTGAGAAAAATGTAATAGCCACTAGTTATTATGGAAGTTAGCATTGCTAGAAAAAATAAGACAACTTTGTGGTTGTTCACAGATAAGGGAAAATTAAGTGCATGGAAGTCCAAAGTTAATATATTTGCCTCTTGCATTTAGTCTACAAACATGTGACAAGTCCTACTATGTACAAGGCTTTATGGGAGTCTGTTTTCTCCATCTCTTTTCTCTCATTGCTTCCTGCCAAGGTGGTGGTACCTGGGTGGCAGAAGGGATGAGGGAGCTGGAACTGCACTGGAACAATCTGGAAATGACCAGAATGACAATGCCCCAACCCAACCCACAATTATGGCTCTCCACTCAGATTTTCAATTTTAAGCAATGCCGCTGGGAAGAAACTCTTTCCTTCCAGAGAAATTTTTTTAATTAAATTAAATTTTTAAAAATTAAAAAATAAAAAAGGAATGCCTGGAATGATTCACACAAAGACTCTCAAACTTGGCTGTATTTTTTTTTTTTTTTTTGAGTCGGTATCTCTCTCTGTCACCCAGGCTGGAGTGCGGTGGCACGCTCCCAGCCACTGTAGCCTCAACCTGCTGGGCTCAGGAGCTCCTTCAGCCTCAGTCTGCCAATTAGCTGGAACTACAGGCATCTGCCACCATGCCTGGCTAATTTTTGTATTTATTGTAGAGACAATGCCTCGCCATATTGCTCAGGCTGGTCTCAAACCCCTGAGTTCAGACAATCTTCTTGCCTCCGCCTCCCAAAGTGCTGGAATCATAGGCGTGATCCACCATGCCCAGCCAGCTGTACTTTTAAAATCACCTGACAAGCTTTAAAAAACCACCTATGCCCCGGCTCTAACTAAATCAGAACATCTTGGGGTGAATCCAAGACACTTGGCGTTTATAAAATCTCCCCAAATCGGCCGGGCTCAGTGGCTCAGCCCGTAATCCCAGCACTTTGGGAAGCCGAGGCCAGTGGATTGCCTGAGCCTGAGATTCAAGACCAGCCTGGGCAATCTGGGGAGACCTCGTCTCTACAATAAATGAAAAAATTAGCCGGACGTGGTCGTGCCTATAGTTCCGGCTACTTGAAAGGCTAAGGCAGAAAGATTGCGGTAACCCAACAGGTCAACACTGGGGTGGTCTTGAGTGTGCAACAGAGCAAGACTCCAACTCAAAACAAAAAACAAAAAAAAAACTCCCAAAATGATTCTAACATGTAACCAGTTGAGAATCACTGACTTATACAATCCTGCTCTTCATATGTGGGTTAGGTTTGTGATTATAGTTATTCAACTACTCACCTGTCTGTACTCATGTATACACTACTATGCTTGGTTGCTGGGACAGAAATATGGCAAGGATAAAAAACAGATCTGTTTCTCTTAAGGCGTCTGGTCAGCCCAATGTAGATATTGACAATTAGCTTTTGTTTGAGTTTCAGTGACATGTGCATCCGTGTTAGCCCCTTGCTAGAACTACTTTTTCCTGGTCTGTTTTTCTTTGATGTTAGTGCTGCTGTTACTTCTCAATGACAGAACCGAATACTAGTGTCTGATCCAAGTGCTTGGTCTGCTTCCCTGAGTTTGTCACCAATTTTTCAAAGGGTAACATCGTGCAGCTTACTTACTATACTATGATAGTTCTATAGACACCTGAAAGAAGGAACAGATCCTCTGCTTATGGTCAAGATAGCCCAGGTACAAAAGAGGAAGCAGTCTGACTTACACCAAATAAACTACCAAAAAGATGCGGGGGAACAGTGCAAAAAACTTTCCTGGGCCCTATGGAGATGGACACCAGTGTATCTACTGCTGCTGGGGATAGGAAGGGGCATTTTCCAGTTGCAGACAGCCAAGTCCATAGCCTTTCTTTCCAAGAATGAATTAGGTCAACTCTGAGTGTCTCGGGACTTGTAATTCAGTGGAATAGTTTAAGAATACACATCATGGCCGGGCTCGGTGGCTCAGCCTGTAATCCCGTGCCTTGGGAGGCTGAGGTGAGTAGATTGTCTGAGCCCGCAGGTTCGAGACCCACCTGGGCAACTTGGTGAGACCTCATCTCTACAGTAAACCAAAAAAATTAGCTGGGCGTGGTAGCGCGCCTGTAGTTCCAGCTACTTGGAAGGCTGAGGCGGAAGGATCACTGGAGCCCAGCAGGTCGAGGCTGCGGTGGCCGGGAACGGCCACTGCACTCCAGTCTGGGTGACAGAGTGAGACTCCAACTCAAAAAAAAAAAAAGAATACATATCATGGAGGCAAAACAACTTGGGTTGAATCCCAGCATTGTCACTTATTACTTTGTGTAACTTTGGGCAAGTTGTTTCACTTCTGTGATTTAGCTTCCTCACAATTATCATACTCAGTGATCTATCACAGAAGAAAAGAACAGAGTACCACATATTCTCACCCATAAGCAAACCCTCAACACTTTCCATAATACTATAAGTAAGGGATTGACAGTAGTGGGATACTGCCAGAGTAAGTGGGGGCAGGAGCACACCATCAATAAGGGTACCTGATCTCAAACCAGGCAAAGTAGGGACGAAAGGAAGGCCCAAACTTTATGTATAGATGACCACTTATATACCCAACCCTGACATGTACCCTACATCTTTAAAATAAAAAAGAAAAAACTTTTTAAAGTTATGAAACATAAAAATGCTAACATCTTTATCTTTTTTAAGATGCTTAGTCAGATAATTGATATCTGAATAATGTATCATTCCTAAATAAATATAACAATTTTATAAAGTGTAAAAACTACATTTTAGTACCTATTTTGTTTTCAAAATTTTAAAAAATTGATATTTTTCCAGGCTAAATTGATACTGTTTAAGAGTTATTATTATTACATAAAAAATGATATTTTTACAAACCACTAAATTGATACTGTTTTAGAGTTATTAAGTTTGTCTATTTATTTGTTTGTTTAGAATATATTTTACCTGCATTTTGAGTTACAAATTAAATGCCTTACATAATTTATGGATCCTTCTGGAAAGTCCAAGGTTTTGAATATCTTCAAATCTGCAAATTATTGCTTGGCTTATTTCATTTATATAAAAATGTGTTTTAATTTTATATGTAATGATTAACAAAGCAAATGTTACTTTGCACTTTGGAGGAAATTGTTGAGAGCTGAGAATATATGAAAAGACATGTTCCTTAATCATAAATTGCTTATACTCTATGGAGAGAGTGTTGACACTACTAACCAAACATTTAATTTCAATAAAATGTAAAGAGAGGGGTGGTGTTTTTGTTCACTGAGTGGAAGAATACCCAAGCTGAGAAGTTTGTGGAAAGTTAACTGTGAGATGATACAAGAATAGGGTCTTGAAGAATGCAAGACAGCTTAAGGATTTTTGTAATAGAGAATCAAAACAAATAATAGCATAGCACAGAATTTCATGGTGAGCATGCAGAAAATGTCACTAACTACAAAAAATAAAGCAAAGGAGTTATCAGTCTGACAGAATGGGAAGAACAGAGTTGAGGATGTCACCATTAGAGAAAAGAAAAGGAGTGATAGCAATAATCCAGAAAATGTAAAGGCATAAAGTAGGCCAAATATAATATTGATGACTCGAAAAGGATAAGCTCAAGAGATATTTTGGAACTTCAATTAGCATTTTATGTAGGTAGGGAAAGGGGAAAACCACTGGACATGACAGGTGAAAGAAAAATATCTAGAATTAACACTAAGGTCATGTGGCTGACTTCATCACATGATTATGATCTTCACCAAAAGATAAAAATTAAAATGAACATCATGTAAAGTTGAAAGCTGGAAACTGCATTTTTGGGACAAGATAGGTATGATACTTATGGGACAAACAAGAAATATATGCAGCAACCTGCTAGACGCACAAAAATAGAACAAAACGATGTAAGACATAAAGACATGATTTGGGACAGTATTATTCATGTGGTGGGTTTGTGACAGCTGAGGAAACCAGAGCTTAAGAAACCTACGCTTTGATAATAGGCTACAAGCAAATTTGCCAAACCGTTATCCTGGAGGAAAACATTATTTTTTTTACAAGCTATTAATCAAACTTGTCATTTTGTTTGGAGGGAGATGCTATATAATATCTCCCAGATTATTTATATCTACACTTTAAAATAAATGGCCAAAAATAATGGAGTTTTAATGCCTCTGCTCACAAGACTTGGAGACATTTGAGAAACCCATAAAGAATATTCTCTAATACATACAGTCAACAGTGTATTGCTAGGCGATGTAGGGAAAAGAATTACATTTAGGTATGGGGAAATTAATTGAAGTGGTTCATTTAGCATCCATGTAATATGAAAAAGGCAATAAAATAAAACTTCTTAATAAAAACAAGAAAAATACATATGAATTTCAGTAGAAAAGTTTAGACCGCATTTTCAAAAATGTGAAAAAGGAAGTAAAAAAAACCCTACTTTATGACAACTGGTAAAAAAAAAAAAAAGACATCGTGATAGAAGAAAGTTATGATGATCAAACTCAGACTTGGAACTACTTGCTAAAGCATTAACTATAATAGATATACACATTTTATATTAATTGACTTTTCCACTTATTTTATTCTACCTGTCTTTGGTTGTGACTAATATTGCAATTTTATTTCCAAGTAGTATGTGAAATTGACTTTAACAATATGGCGTCTGAGAGGAATTTCTGTTCTCCTGTATTTTCTAAAACATGAACTATAACAGTTCTACTATCTTATAATTGATCTTTCTACTTCTTTTCTTCTACCTGTGTTTGGTGGTGACTGATAATTGCAATTCTAATTCCAAGTGAGTACGTAAGCGAATTGACATTAGTAATATGGTGGCTAATAGAAGCTTGTGTTTCTCTTGTACTAATAAGCAGGAGCTTGCCTTTATCTTTCTAAATGGGGGGAGGGAGGAGGATTCTAAATGTCCAAATGGAGAGTGATGTTCCGCTAACTCTTAATTTGCTTCACCCCTACTTATTCTTTCCTTTGTTTTATTCCGTTGTATATCGTAGGAACTGAACTTCACTGATTAGATCACCTGAATAGGTTCATCAAGCTTCAACTTGGAATCAGCCAATATAAGCATTTCATTTCAAGATATCAAAAAGCAGAAGGGAGAAGTCAGGCTGCCTCATCCTGAATCTTCTCCCTGCTTTATTTCTGTGCATTTGGCAGTGATTTTAAAGCTCTATGTATAGTTCTTGCATTGCAGGGTCTCTCTTCCATTGAGCTCCGTGAGTAATAGTGATATGATTTTTTCCCCTTTGGTTCTAGAGATGGCAATGGTCTTCCATTGGTAATAGTCTCAGTGTACCTCAAGATCTGTTGTTTGTTTCTTTATGTCTATACATACCTTATGAAAAGTTGTTTAGAAGTACAGAAGTACGTTGGTAACTATTCTTCGATAGAGTTTTAATAACGATTAACAAAATAGGTAAGAAATTCTCATCATTTAAGTCAGCTGAAAAATATTTGGGGTCTCTGAATAAGATAGAGTACAAGTAGGGGTTACAAGTTGCTTAGACAAAAAAGTTCTCTGTTGTAACTAGAAAAAAACACAAGATGATGTGTGCAAAAGTTACTGGGTTTGAAGATTTGTGGGAGATTTAATAAGGGAATTTATATGTAATGACTTCTATTTTCTCAGTGATATAAAAAATAGGTCAGCAGGTAAGAGTGAATAAAATGAAAGAATAGTAATTTAATTTTGAGTGGAACCAAAATAATTATATGAGTCTATTTTAGTGTGGGTGGAATTGGCAGTAGTGGGAAACTGCCAGGGGAGGGGGGGCACAGCTTATCAACAAGGGTGCCTGTATAATAAAAAAAGGTCAGAAAAAAATGTGTCATGACAAGGATTGGACCATAGCCTACATTAAGACTGAAGAAGTTAGCCAGGCATGGCGATGTGGGTCTGTAGTTCCAGCTTCTTGGAAGCTGAGGTGGAAGGATCACTTAAGTCCAGCAGGTTGAGACTGCAGTGTGGTGGCCAGGAGCATGACACCGCATTCCAGCCCAGGTGACAGAGTGAGATTCCAACTCAAAAAAAAAAAAAAAAAGGAGAATGCCATGAATTACAGAATGAGGCAGCCTCTAGATTGACAGCTTACAGCAAGAAATAAAATGGGAATCTTGGCCCAGAACTGCAAGAGACTAAATTCTGTCAACATCCCAAATGAGCAGAATAAGAAGCAAAATGAATTTTCCATTAGAACTTTCAAAAAGAATCACAGCGTGCTGACATCCTACAGCCCAGTGAAACCTGTATCAGTCTTCATACCTACAGAATAAGTACGGTAATAAATCTCATTATTTTAAATCATAAGTATTATTTTTTCATACTAATGAGTAGATGTTTGAATAAGTCAGCTAAGGCTCTGATGAGGGCAAGGGAAATACGGAATAAGTAGTAGAAAAAGTCAGAAACAAAGATTTTAATATTTGTGTTTATTTTCTCATTTCTTGTTATATGTACCTATTTGTTTTTTAAATGAAGTATTTTATTCTCTTTATCATTCTTCCTCTTATTATTTTATAAAATGTTATTGGAGATTAACTTTAAAATATTAAATAGGACTGTGACTAAATTTGAAGAGCAAATAAATAAAATCAAAGATCCAATGATGGTTGGGACCACATTTGGGGGGAATAAAGATTGGGAACTGATTCATCAATATGAAGGATAACAGAATATTGTTAAGTGGAACTTACAGGGATGTGGAAACATAGATACAATAGCTTAGCAGCTAAAGGAGTGATCTGTGCCAATTTTCAATATGTTAACACAGCTTCAATTCCACTCTTTCTTGCCCTGCTTGTGCAATATCACATTTGTTAATAGAGGGCACTGGAAGTACACTAAAAGGTCAAGGTAAATTAGGGGTCGTGTGTCATTTTGTCTAAGGTACTCCTCTCAGCAGAAGAACATGCAGGAGGCTCCATGGTACTTTGCATAGTAGTGACAAGTGAAAAACCTATGCCCTGCAGGCCACTTCCAGTGAGTTTCTGTGTCATTAGTTCATTAGTTGGACACTTACTGTTAACCTCTGGACCACATCCTCTTGCAAGTTTGTTCATCACTGGCAGGCTGCATGCTCCTGGGTCAGCCATGCCCCCTAAAATGAGATATAAATCTCTCTTGTATGATTCCTTTCAGTTTTTATTTCCTTCCATATTTACTTGTCCTTAGCCTGCGAGGCAGTAGCTGCTGTGTGCATTTGCCATTTATCCATTTTTAGAAGTCTTCTTATTTCCTTAGTAAGTAGCTCCCCTTTACTGTTAAGCATTCTTTCTGTTAAATTTTATGTTTTTAAATTACTCACATAGCTTTATCTCATGACTGGGCCCTGACTGACTTACAGGAAAATTGGCAATTATTTTGATAAGACAATAAGATTATTTTGATAAGAAATTTTGCAAGAATAATTAATCATTTAAAATTATTTAATAAAGCTTCAGAATTGTTGAATAATTATAATAAAAAATTAATAACCAAGCCTAACAAATATAAGTTACAGATATCAATGTACATACAAAAACAGGTATAAAATTTTCACATAGGTGTACATTATAAATCCTAATTTTTTTAGTAATTCTTTGAAAAGATTTACAATTTAAAGTCACACAGCATTTTGTGGATAAGCCTATCTTTCAGAAATGATAAAAGGCCTTCATGTACTAAACTAGTTTTAGAATTTCCAATAAATCTAACTATTCTTTGTTTAAAATGATCTTGTGGTGTGTATGTGTTCAAACTATATCAAACATCAAGATCAAAATAGATAAAATAATAAAGGTTTGTCAGAGATAATATGGGGTTAAGACATCAAGGAGCAATATGAATATTCCATGGCAGTATCAAGGACAAAGTTACATCATATTCATTATACCTTGTTTGCATACTTCTTTCTTTTACACGATTTTTCTTCTCTTTTGTCTTTTTAGAAAAACATTGAAATATTATTAGGATACAAGCCTAACATTTTCCCATCTCTTCAGATAAAATGAGACAAACGTAGAAATACCAGACAAAAATCTGAGTCAATAATATGGCAGTGCAAAATATCAAAAACAAATCAGAATAAAAAGGATTCGTTGAGAATTCAGGACATTTTACTTAAAAGTTAGACCATCCATTAACATGAAAATGTATTTGCTTCTCTAAAGGAGACTATGATCTAATTAGGGATACAGGACAGCTCAGTAATCAACACAAATGTGTTCAGGTAAAAACAAGCTATAACAAGAGTTATTTGAGGGGGGGCCTAGAGCTTATGTTGGCAGACTGAAGAAGGTATAGAAAATGTCAAGGGAAGAATGGATAATTGATGAGATATGTATGTTTAAGTGTCATTACATTTAAGTGTCATTCATAGGCATTCTATATACTCAAAAATCCTGTAAAAACAGAAATTATGAAAGACATGGTTCAAGTGTAGATACTATAAGTATTTATTCAACTCACTTCTCTTTCTAAACTTTATGTTATAGAGCAAAATGATAAAATAAAAACACAAGAATTAATGGTCATCAAAGTTTTCAAGGTTTTCACAAAGATAGATCTTAGAAGTTTATGACTTCACATATTATGGAGCTATCTATGTTCCTAAAATCTAGAAAATATCTACCACCTACTTCAAGATCATCCATATAAAGTCATTATTTACTTTCCAATAAATGACCAATCAGAAATTCCTTAGCTACAGTTAATCTCTTTCTGTTGACCAAAAACAGACGTCTGACTTACAATTATTGCTTCATATTTGGTCATTATATTCAGAAATTTACAGTTTAATTTATTAAAAACCTACATTTAATCATTTAATATGAAAAATTTTATCTCACAGTCATACTCCTAATAGATTGAGTTAATTAACCCTAAGGAATTATAACTGCAAGCATTTCTTTCTGATAGCCCCCAAACCAGAAATATTAATTATTCAACACTTTTTTATAATACTTATAATTAGCTATGACATATGTTCAATCTGTTATCTAGCACAAGACAAATATGCACTATTATTGTTATTATTATGAGTATACAATCTATTACATGGTACAGAGTGTTAGTTGTTTATGATATCCGTCTCTTTGTCACAGAGCAAGTCTTTATTTCTCAATTCAGTGGTTTAGTCAATAGTATAGGCGTATAGTCACATTTATCACCTATTGGAATAGATCCAAAAAGCTTCCCATATGTGCTCCTCTATCTGTTTTTTATCCCTATTAAAGTGACACAAATGGAAATGAACTCCAGGACAAGCTGAGAAGCAATAAATTGAAGATAATGAAACAGCCCAGAACTTAAGTAGATGTTTGGAGTAAAAGTTCGTATCCCCACAACTCCCCACTCTCCAAGAGCACACACATTTTTTAGCCTGCTTTTTACAAAAAAAAGCATTATTTCAACAAGCATTACTTATTATTAAACATGTAGAGACACTAACAAATTCAATTTCTGGATTTTGATACATTTTGTCTTACATAAAATAGTAGTTCAAATTCTAACTTACATTGTTCTCAGTTTGTTATGAGTGGATCTTGTATGTCATGTACATATTAGTGAAATTCACTTTTCACTTCAGACCTGGCTTATTCCATTACATTTCAGATTTCCTTTCTTAGACTGAAATTTGCTCGTTATTTTCTTTACAAAAGTAAATGTTTGTTTACAGCAACATTGCCTTTTGGAAATAGAAGGATGTCCCAGGCACATCCTCTTCTCTGCCCCAAAATCCAAGACTCACTATTCCCTAGAAGGCCCTGGGCTTCTATAGTAAGAAACAGTATAAAGACCTGAATTATGGGCACAGGGGAAAGAGAACATCTTTAGCTTACATCATTCCAGATTCTACTGGTTAAATAGTTGAAATTCAGAGAACATGCTATCATATGAAAAATTTACTGATTCAAATTATCCTTATCAAGCAATGCTGTTAGGAAATGTCTGTGTTCTAAATACAGCAATAATTCTTCATATTTTTACATTGTTGATGATTAAGTATTTTCACTACTTCAGCTTCATTAAGATTTCCCATTATAAAATTACTTTTTGTTACAGAAAAACAGACACTTGCATTTTTATGAGTGTTTTGGTTTGGACAACACTTCCAAAGTACCAAAAACTGTTATATACAGACACGGAGATATAGAAAAAAGTACCAAAAACTGTTATATACAGACACGGAGATCTAAGTTGTCAGGATTTGGAGTCAGATCATTAGTTGCCAAATTTGGCTCGGTTTCTATCCTTCATGGTTTCTCATATTGTCTAACTCATATTAGAAAGGTGATCTCAATGTGTATTTATAGAGGTACATCTGATCTGCACCAATGTAACTTCTGCCTTGTAAAATCCTCATGGACTGTGTCTCTGTTTCACTGTGGTTGAAACTGCTGGATTTTCACCAACAATTCATCCAGTCATGAATCCTTCATGAGCATTAGATTGCATTTCTTAGTCTGTCTTGCAGTTAGGTGTGAACATATATTGAATTCTGCCAGAGGAATGTGAAGACAGTAATATGATTTTTCCAGGCCAAGTCTTTTAAGAAACAGGTGTGACATTGTCACACATTCTCTTCCTTCCCATGGGCTGGATATTGATAATAACAAAACCCTAAATAATTATAGCCAGTCAAGGTGTAAAAAATCTATTGGCTTTGTATCACCATGTAGAAGAGAACCAATTAAGATGATCTCTTTAGAATTATCATACGAGGGACATATATCAGACATAATGTAGTTTTGAACATAGTTACTACTATTTTCTTGCATGTACAGAACATCCCAAGATAAAGTTTATTATTTTCTATGTTATATATGTTACCAGTTTTCTGAAGTCTGATGTTGTTCTTTCACATGCTTTATATAATCTCTTTGATCTTCCATTTCTTTAAGCTCTCTTAACTTTTCCATTGTCTTCTTAACTTCTAGCCTCACCTCTCTTTCATAAAACATACCCCATACTATCACATACAACATGCTTTGGCAATCATAGTTTTCAATAACAATAAAAATAATTATCTTTAACAACCATAAAACTACTCCAAATATCTATTATACATGCAAGAAGCAATATAGAATACAGCTGCTTCACAAAAATTTTGTTACAGTGATCACAATGTCAATTCTGTAGCTGAGAAATAAGAGTACAAATATTTGCACCACTGGAGGACTTTCTTATAGAATATTTCTAAGCACATGCTCCATTTCTTCAAGATCATGATGATCCACAACTTCAGAAATTCCACCTGTAGGTTATTTATTCAACAATAGTATACCTCCCCCAAATTCATATTAATATCACAGCTCATAATATTTTCCAGGTGTATTGACATTACTTAATTATATAATTTTCATATCAAAATCCAAAACCACAATTTTATGGGCCAACGAATCTGAGTGCAAAATTCAAATTTCTCATATATAATACATTTCATATCTATTTTTTCCAATCTGACATTCCATGGTGACTGCACTCTGAGTCAACATAGAAAAAAGCAAACTCGAGTAATAAAAATGTAACCCCTTTGAACAGGGACAGCATTACTCTTCATATATGAAAGTTCAAAATAGTTCAACAAATCATAGATGAGTAAAAGCAAAGGTTATTTGAAAACTATTCGAGTTTGTATAATAGATTTCTTCTGCTTTTGATTATTTTATTCTAAGTTGCACTGAACTAATTTACTTTAAGTGGTTCTGTTTTATTGTAATTTGTGAATGCTATGCAGAGCATTTATTCTCATATTTTGGAGTCACAATTTTTCTCTTCCAATTATCCTTTAAAACAAAATTTACTGGGTTATTTAGAAGTAAAACATTAATTTTGAAGCACTATATTGATATAGTAAAATATTAGATATAAATATATTTTCCTATACAATTAGTTCTGCAGCACCTGTGAATTTAATAATAATTAAGTTATGCCTAATTTATACGATACAAATTTTTGTTTATCAAAACAAGTAGTATTGAGTTTTTCTTTTTTTTAAGAACAGAAAAATGTTTCTCTGGATAAACATTTTGATTGTTAGATTATTCAGAGATATTTCTTGCACACCAATTCTTTTATGTGAAAAGTCTCTTCACCCACACCTTTTTCCAGTGTCCATTCTCTACTAAATCTTTGAATTATTTGATTCTTTATATTTTTCAAGCAGATTTACTTCTCTTTTAAATCAATACTCCTCCTTTTTATATCCACTTCCCAGCATGTTTAACTCACTGTCTAAGCCTCTATTTTTTCTTCTCATCCTTCAGTAACATCAAGTATCATCCCACACTCCTACACACCACAATCTGAGGATGAGTCTGAAAAGTGCCTCCATTACTTTCTTACACATGTATAATATCAAAGTCTTATCCCACACTACCTGAAACACACACATGCATCGAGGCTGGTACTTGCAAATTTAGACCTCTTAACCAGACCACTTATCCTGTGTGTTACATTTTACCTTTTAAACCTAATGTGAAAGAATGTGGATGGATATGTGCAATAAGGGCATACTTGTTGGATTTCACTAGCTACTGTAATTTTTCAACTTACGTATTTGTAATTTTACTGAAAGGAGAGTGAGGAGTGAAACTTGCAAGAGCGCTGCAGGCATCTAACAAAAATGCTTTGCTAGCATGAGTTTATAATTATATTAGATTCCCCACTATGCTGCTCTATGAAATAGCATACACTTCCCTAAACCTGCAACAAGATGTGTATTTATAGTTTAATCCATTTTTGTAATACTATTGCAAACAATGTACATTTCTTTTGTGAAGTATGTTTTTAGTGGTGAAGCTTTCTTATTTCATTCTAAGTAACTATGTATAGATTACACAGGCATTTCATGTTTTCCTTAATTTAAACAGCCAGTCATGAAATCCTCAGTCCCTTTCAAAGATGTACCCTGGCATTATGATTATATCTTTTCCTAACACTTAATATCACAAGGCAAGAGTGTTATTTTAACCACATATTGCACAACAATGTATGAGGAAGACGTCCAAAAAACTGGAATTATAGTATACTTGTAGTATACTTGGAATTTGTTCCTCTGGATCAAATGGCCAACCAAAATTTTTATGTGGAAGTTTTGAGAAGGTTTCACAATTTGCAAAAGAAATGTCCTTAGTTGTGGCAAACAGGTGATTGGTTCTTCCACCATGACAATGCACCTGTCTACACCATGTTGAGTGTTTAACAATTTTGACCAAAAAAGTGTGACCCCTGTGCTCTATCTTCCTTATTCACCAGATCTTGCCCTGAGGGACAAATCCTCAAAGAGAAATGTTTTGCTGATGTGGAAGAGGTAAAACAACAATGGTAGAAGCACTAAGAGGCATCAAAATTAATGATTCAAAAACTATTTGGAGCCCTGGAAAAAGCATCTCAACAAGTGTATTGCATCAAATGGAGAGTACTTTGAAATTGACTGAAGTTTAAACATGTATGACTAAATACATATTTTTTGATAAATAAATTCCAGAGTTTATTTGGGTCCTCCTTCATATACCTGTGTGTGTTCAAATAATGATTCTTGATTTTTGTCAATTTTGTGCTATTCTCATATTGTTCCTTAAAATAAGTATGTTCACAAGAAAATACTTATCACTGAAATTTCTATTAACTAAATAATAGCAGTAACTGCAAGTTATTGATGATCAACATACACATATTTTGCATATAAAATTCTCACAGAATTCTGAAAGGTTTTATTTTCTAGTTAAAGTAACTGAGTCTCCAGTAGTTGAAATATTTAACCCATCATCACATGGCTAATGAACAGTAGAGCCAGGACTGCAACCCACATTTGTTTGACTCCAAAGGTCACTTTCAATATTAAGCATTTCACTCTTATTTCCAAAAAGAAAAAAAAAATGTAACTGCATCTAGTTTGGTGTATTATTTTGTCCATATTTTATTAATGTACCATATGTATTAACAAGAAGTAATTATTAATTAGTAATGCTTGAGCCAACACATGCTGATGTACTTTGAAATGTTTAGAAATGAACTTCTCTGAGATTCAACACTTTATTCCCATATAATTTTTCTCCAAGTACAAGGTGACTCTGACACTTACTATTTATTTTACAAGAAGCAAATTTAAAGAGGCAATTTGCATTTTTTCTGATTTACCTTAGAGTTAGAGGCTCCCTACTGTTAGTCATTTAGAAAGTAGTTGTACCTATTTGAAATGGTACTTTTCTTCATAATGCTTTTTCATATACACTTCCTGGTATATCATTAAAGATGAATTACCTTCTCATTACACATTTCAGAGAATAAAATGAAGACTGTAATGGGGGGCATGCACCAGACTAGATTCAGGGAAAGGAAATGATGTTGCACTTTAAAGAAGGTTCGTTTTTGTCTCAACTGTTGAAAGTAACTTAAAGTTTTCAATTAATTTGAGAATTTTAATTTGAAATAGCTTTCTTCTTTCATATACATCACTATAATTGCTGTGATATTCTCTGGAAATCATTAAGAATATGTACATACTACAAGAGGGCATTTATTAAATTCTGTATAATTTAAATTTTATTAATCAACAGATAATTAACGCTGATTTGGAATGGCAAGAATATGAGCTAATCAGTGACTTACCATGCTCATCATTAAATTCTCTGTATTCGTCATCAACAAATAGGATCTTGTGGTTTAACTGGAATGTACACTATACTCAATCATTGTGTTTTTTTGTCAGGTGAGTCTTTTGCAAACAATAACAATCCATATTAAGTGACAAGTAAAAAACAATCTGATTTTTTAGCCCTATTAAATCAAGAAGCTCTTTATGAAGAGATTATATCTTCAATTAAAGAGGAATATTTGCTACAGTCTCCAGGAGAAAGAACAATAAATAAAAAATATAATACCATTCTAATGCTATATTCATAGTTTGGACAACTAGTATACAAACTAAACCCTAGTAAATTTTAGACAAAAGCTTTTATAGGTGACTGAAATAATTAAATACACTTTAGGAATAAAGAACTGGCAAGAGTATAGAAGTGACTAAATTGTGGACATAATAGGACGAGAGATATAAATTGTATGTCTAAATGAATGCAATGGTTCTAAGAGTGAAAAGCTACTTATAGTTGTCATTCAGATAAAAATATTTGGAAAAAGTAACATTAATGGGAGACTTCAAAATTGGAAAATTAAAAGAGAATTGGAAGAGTCATGCTGAAGTCAAAAGATTTTTAAGATTGAAAGTAATCAATTTGGTCAAGTGTTTAAGAGAGATTATCTAAAATGTAGACTATGTAGAATTATCAAATTTGTTAACTAGGATGTGCTTGATGATATTTTAAAACAAACCATAATGATGAGGTAAAGCCTTACTGCAGACACATAACGAATGAATGTGAGGTTTCAAAAAAAAATATGGATGGTATATTTACTGTTGTTTCAAAAAAGTCTGTCCTTTGACAGAAACAGGAAAAGACATAGTAGCTGCGTATTACAAGAAAATCCAGAGAAGAGAATTTTATTCTAATTGGCAAAACAAGTGAAAAACAACTATGCTTACAAATTGAAAGAAATGAATAAAGGAATAAGAAATGGTTAGACTATGAGAAAGATAATGAAAAAGGTATATTTGATGGAAGAAGCTTGAAGAAAATAAGGGAGAATGGCATCAAGGGCACAGGAAAAGAGAACTCCACCCTTGTGAAAGGAAAAAGGTATCATTGGGATAGAAACACACTCAACACTTTGTGGAGCGTTAACTGGAAACTGAAAGAAGGAGGTGAATATGATTAGATTTGTTTTAGGGAATAACCATATGACTCCTTGGAACTGTAGAGGTAGACTGACAGGAGAAAATTTCCTAAGATATGATGAATCTGGTATAAGAGTATTTAATAACTAGACATCATCTATGAAAGAACTGGCACCACCTTCACAGTCATTCACCTTAATAATGCACCTGCCTACACCATGCTGAGTGTTTAGAAGTTTAGACCAAAATTATATGACCCCTGTGCCCTATCTTCCTTATTACCCGATCTTGGCCTGAACAATTTTCTTTTTTTGTTTCCTCAGCTGAAAAAAGTCCTCAAAGGGAAATGTATATTTACACTTTCTCTCATAAAATATTTTTGCCTATTTTTTATGACATAATAAATTTTACATATTTTCTAAATATCAGAGACATTGAGTTTGTAAACATTATTAATCTTTTTTATATCAATCACATACAGGAGGCCAGATGAGTCATTTATTACAGACATTTTCTCTAGATCATTATTTAAAGATAAATTTCTCATTAAAGTTATTTGAATAGATCCTAAAAAGCTGAATTCAACACTTTTATAATTTTTCTTTTTTCATCATTTTTATTAATGCCTTATTATCTACTATTTTCTCTTCAAATACATTCTTATGTTAGATTTACTCTAACAAATGTGCATTTAATAAAGATACCTACATCTAATTTCTTCTTTTTTTTTGCTATACAACATATTGAATTTAGATTCCACATTTCTCAGAGGTATCTATAACTTTTGAAAATATCTAAGATATACTGATGTAACTTTTAACAATGTAACTTTCTGAAAGAAAGAAAAGAATCCCTAAAAATTCAGCTTACCCCCATAGAATAAATTAAATTTCAACCAAGACGTGGTATAGAGAAAAGTTTGGCTACATATTTGAATTTATATTAAATACAAAAATTTTAATAGAAATGTACTGCTTTACTAAAATATTACTGCATTTACTTTTTTCCCCAATTGGATCCTCACTATAGATAATGGAATAGATAATTTGATTTTATAGTTTTCTATATTTGACAGAAAGGCCTTAGTGCAAGAAGCAGACTTGAATCCCTTATTTTATTTCCACAGACTTTGCAAAAAAGAAAATTTTGCTCATAATCTCTATTAAACATTATAGTGTCATTGAATAGATAAGGTTTACACTCAGAAAAATTGTCCTAAAATATGTTAATGTATGTATTCAGATGTAAAGAATGAGATTTAAAATTGTCATTTAAAAATATAAAAAAGAAGGTAATCACTATGACCTGAGTCTTTGAATTGGTAGAAAAAGGCATCACAGAGTGCCTCAAATTGAACTGAGATCAATAGAGACTGAAATTTGATTAGAAACAAATTTAGAGTTGAAAAAAAGGAGGCAGATAAGGGAAAAGAATGGGAGCATAAGCACAAAAGCCAAAATAGTATAAGGTAACCTTACACATGTATGCATATGAGTGCTATTTGCAGATGACATTTGAGGTTGATGCTGAACTCTGCAGAATATTTGACTGATAAAAATCTAAAACACTGTCCCTTCCTTCTTCCTCCCTGTTTGAAAAAAGCATGACCTGCCCTTGTCTCTTTCTGCAAGACCATCTCTAAATGATATCACTTCATCTAAAGATCAAGCACTTACAATAAAAGAGTATTCACAGGAGTACTTCCTCACAGAGAACCAGGCAGCTTCAACAGTAGTATATTGAACAAATAATTTGCTTTTATAAACAAAATAAATAAGCATAGATTTAATTAGTAAATATTTTTTTCTAGAAATGATGTCTGAGAATTTGTGTACTTCAGTGAAATATTTAAGATTTTTTTTTTCCTTTTCTTTTAATCTGGATCATTCTTCCTTGAATTTGTATGTGATGAAACAGGCACACATAAACAAATAAATGAAAACACTAAGAAATTTGGCCATGTTGAAGAACATTATGCCATTAAAACTATCAATCTCAAAAAATAATTCAGTCAGACTGATGATTGGCTGGGGATGATGAATTCTGTCATTTAAACCTGGAACATTTTCAGGTATCCTGGGACATAGTCTGGTATGTATTTATAATTAACATTATAAATGTTAGAGAATTTGTGAGTTCATACAGTATGTATGCACATGTACATTATCTATCATCTATCTATAATTTATCGTATATGTATCTATCATCTATCTATCATCTATCCCCTTTCCACCAAAGAGAGAAAGCAAAAAAGAGAATAGAGTGAGTAGGATTAGCAGTCACCCTGTACTCTATCCTCCTTCTCATTTCTTAATCTGAGGTCGGTAACTAAATAAAACTGTGTTTTTCCACTGGGAAGAATATTCAAAGCTTTTATCTGGATCTCAAAAATGTTTTTTAACAAGGCTGAAATCATTGCTTTAGTGGTATTAAAGGCATAAAAGTCATGTTAGCTAGAAAAAAAATTGTCATTTTGTTTTGGATGACCCAAATCAAGTGGTGATTAGACAATATGACATGCATTCTATTGTGAGAAAGAAATAGATTCAAGAAAGATATTTATAACCCTAAAATGAATTATTCTTTTGAGTTAAAATAACTTATCCAAATAAACCGCATCTTTATTTCTTAATCGAATCTGAAGATAAGAAGAAAAAAAGAAAAGTTAACTTTCTTTTTGGTGGCAAAACAGTTCCAAAGTCCTTTAAGATGTTACCTTTGAAATACTCCCTTGAAGCTGAAACATAAAGGACATTACCCAGCTATTTACAGAAAAGCAGCTGCCCCGAGTACACTATTCAGAATCAGTTTAAAAGAGGTAATTTCCACTAGGTTTGGTTCTTAGTAGAAGGTCTCCCTCTATTCTCAAATCAGATTGACTCTCCTCTTAGAAAGCAAAGCTTTTCAACCTTGCAGATATCATCCCCGGAGCTAAAGATCAACCACTTCCAATAAAAGAGGATTCACAGGAGTACTTCCCCATAGAGATACAGGCAGCTTCAAGAGTAGTACTTCAAACAAGTAATTTACTTTTATAAACAGTATAAATAAAATAGAAATAGGAAGACGTTCACAGACTTACAGGATTTCGCTTTTTTAATAGCACTCTGGATATTTTATTTTATTTTATGCAGGAGGTCTGCAAGCTGTTAGAGTTGCTTAGCTCTGGGAGGTCTCCAAGCTGTTCAGGTGTAATTCAGATAAGTCAAGTGTTACTCCCCATTGGAGGTTTTATTTACGATATAGCCTCAAGGTGGTACTATGCTATCCGAATAATTACAAATTAGTAGTTCTTTATGAGACATCTACTTTAAGAAGGTAAATACTCTGATGATTCCTTATTAAATATCATAACTTAATGTTGACAAAACTATTTCATTATTTGCATTTTATCTGCATCATCACTTTGCTGAATGACTTCAAAGAGCATTTAATATGCTAATGTGTGTTTTAAATCTTCATGTGGAAGAGCATACAGTATTTTCCAAACTCATTGAGGACAAACATTTTTAACAGTGTATTGCATCAATATGATAAAACTTTTGAAACACTACTAAATCTCCATCATATTATTTGAGAATCTATGCAACACAACTTCCTTCAAGTAAAAATAAAGAAAAAGGCATAAAAATGTACGTTCACTTACTCACTCTCTTACATATTGTTGATAGATCTGACTAGAATTCAGATCCAAGTAGAGCATTCTTATCATAATACTTTGCCTTTACGAAATTATTACAGCCCCCAGTAGTGCTCTCTAGAATGGAAGATATAACTGAAATCTCCAATCGTTACTAAGTCCCTCAAACAACAATGATCATTGATATTTATCTCCTCTTTTTAGTTCCGGAGTCTCATACCTTGTAAAATTGAAATATCTAATTACACTGTTACATCAATACAATCACATGATGTTATACATTTAAATCCAAACTGGACAGTACAGTACAATACACAGCTATTTCTAAAAACATATATTTTTGTATACACGTGTAAACATTCTGCTAAATTGACTGAGCTTTGTGGTATTAGTCTAAGTAACCAAGATCTTTGTCATCGCATAGCTCTTTTTAAAATTGTATTAAATTTCAGTTTCCCTAGTTCCTTTATTCAGCACAAATTACCAGCATGGAGTGACAGATCCTGTTAAACATCATTTTTGTCCTCATAGAGCTTTTACAAAGTTGTATATAATTGACCTGTCTGCTATTTTCTGGAAGCCCAACATAAAACCAAAACTTTAAAAGTATGATTTAAATGTATGTATTAATATAAAAATTTCTTTCTTTTTTTTTTTTTTTTTGAGTTGGAGTCTCACTCTGTCGCCCAGACTGGAGTGTAGTGGCGGCTCCTGGCCACCGCAGCCTTGACCTGCTGGGCTCCGGCGATCCTTCCGCCTCAGCCTTCCAAGTAGCTGGAACTACAGGTGCGCGCTACCATGCTCAGCTAGTTTTTTGATTTATTGTAGAGATGAGGTCTCGCTTGGCCAGGTGGGTCTCGAACCCGCGGGCTCAGGCAATCCACTCACCTCAGCCTCCCAAAGGCGGGGGACTACAGGCTGAGCCACCGAGCCCGGCTAAAAATTTATTTCAAATGAATCTAATTCTGTATAATCTCCAGTAATAATTTCCTCTCTACAAGGACTTCTATAGGAAATATTAAGCCAAAACAGAAATGTGAACTTTTTTCTACTTAATTCAAAGAGGACAAAAAATTACATGTAGTTAAACAAAATAAGCTTATGTCATATGAAAAAAGTAGCTGATCGGTCAGCCTAAATAAATTAATACGCACATTGCATTGGCGTACAAATTATACATCTATCAAATGCCAGCATTAATAGAAAAGAGTTTGATGAACTTAAGAAAAAATAGTGAATTATGTGGCCCAGATGGTAAACCTCAGTTTTGAAAACAAGTTCACATTCAAACTGACTTTAACAAACTTCCTTGAGGACAACTTAGATCAGTTCTTTGTCACCTAACATATGATTAAATCTTTGTCATAATTTGATAAGCCTTTAATTACCTCTGCAGAAACATTAACTGAAAATATCACCACACCTGGATAGTTATTCTTTTTTAACATCAAGAAAATAGCTTATGGCATTTAAACCTTTCAGCTCACAACGTCAAATTTGTATTGACATACCTATAATTTTATGATGAATCTAGATACAGAAGACAATTTCACCATGCTTAATAAATCATTTCTTTTGCTTGTTTAAAAACGATAGTTAGTTATATTTTATAAAGAAACTAAGCCAGGTGCTAAAAACAGGTGTGATGCAGTGGTTTAAATGCAACCTAGGAGATAAATAGATGAAAAATACCCATCTCAACAAAATATTGTTTGTCTCTAAATGCATTTATCTAGACACATAAATTCTAAAAATAAAGTCTCCTTAATATATTATGGGTTCCTAAATAGTATGCATTGTGTAATAATTTATTGTATTTTAATATATAGTATCCACTTTATCACATATTAATACATATTTCAACATAATATTATATGCTACATTGTAATTTTATGTATTCAGAATTCATTCTGGTTTTACAGAGATATAATTACATATTTAAACTGTAAATAAAATTAAAATCAAAGTCAAACTGGGAGACAATTGATTTCTGCTTAATCTGATAAATATCAGTCTTATCAATAATACATATAGCCAATCTGGATAATTTTGATGATAATATTTTCTTGATCTCCAGTAAATAATTTACCTAGATAACTTCATATTCACATTTTGGCAATCTATTTTGGCAACAAATTCTTAGAAAGTTTCAATGTTTTTTAAGTGGTTTAAAATTGCTTCTGATTTTTAAGCAAATTACTATTTTCTATGATAATTATATTGTGATAAGAGTCATCTTAATACCATAACCTCCAGACCTATACATACAATGGAATCAATGAAAGTTAATCTCCAGCAAGAATGCTGTGATAGAGTTAATGTTTTGCGTTAAATTAGCTAAAAATACCATTTATTCCATCTTTCAACATGGTGAAATGAGTTGTAAATTGCTTGTAAAATGTTCTTTCTTTTATCCATGACAGCACATATTATCTCATGAATTTATTTTAATTTGAAACAATTTTATTTTAAAATGTACAATATGTATTTAATCTTTTGCCTACTGTATGTCACATATAATAGTTGCCTTGTGCAAAACTAGCAGTTTTCTTAACAATATTGTGTAATGAGATTGATCTCAGTTGCCCTGAAGCCAACATTTTTGGATTCTTTATTCATCAACATCTATTCAGTTTAACCAGAAGAAGAGTACAGGCTGAACTGTAAAGAAAACCTTTCGTAAATAAGGAAGACATATATAACATATCTTTATGAAATTGAAGCTTACATTTAAAATACCTTCTGTTTTGAAGACATCAATATTCAGGGAAGATAATTATTTTCTTCTAAAACACATACACAACTATTTAGGCCTAAATTTATGAATCCTTATATGAGTGAAACTTGAAATTCTGCAATTGTTGAGGAAATTATTTACATGGAGATGTATAAAATGGGCTAGTTTGCCAAAATTGTGTAAGAGACAAGAGAGCTGTTGATAAAGTTGAATAATGTCAGGATGGCATTATAATAATTAACTTGGGTTACAATAGTGGGTACCTTCTCCCTTTTACTCTTTATGCCAGGCAAACTGCATAGCTTCAGTTTCATGCAGGGAATGACTTTATAAATCATCCTTCCAGAGAATTGACTCGTTATGTAAATAATTTTCATAGTTTGTAGAACTAGAAGTATAATCAATTGGAGATAGGTATTATTTTAGATTGAAATGCATCTGTCTACTAAAAATGTTTACAAGTCTATGATCTTAATCCAACATCTTATGTAGTTCGCGTGCCCATGCTTAATAACATCTGGCAAAAGATATAGTCTTCAGCAAAAGTCCTACACTGCACATAACTTCTTAAACTCGGGAGATTGATGCTTATTTTAAATTAAATTACATTAAATTCATTGAATATGTTGAACAACCAGGAGCAGGATGTGAGCTTCTAAGTTGCTAGTGTGTTCTTTCACAGATGATTTTCCTCCATAAAGGGTAGCTTTGGTCAGTATTAGCCTAAAGTAAAAGGTTGTCTTCATCAGTGTTGAAGGATCGAACAGCTGTCTCTGACATTTATGTCAGCATTTACCAAAGTTCTCTGTGCATGTTAGGGTAACAGAAAGTTTGAGAATTTTTAATAGAAAAAAATGAAGGAGATTTGTTCACTACAGGTCGTATATCCATAACCATAACTAAACTATCACTACATGTAGTTATTCTTAGTTATAAATGTTACTATAAATAATTATACCCATAGGTATATGTGTGTGTGCATACTTATAAGTTACCAAAAACAAAGATGCAATCAATCCCTCTCAAATTATTGTGAATATAATTTTTTTCTTCGGTGGAGTGTTGTAAAGAACTATTATGTTAGGAAGTGCTGTCTTAGGTAAATGATTTTAAGAAGGCAGAATAGACTGAGGAACTCTCCTGCTTGTTGGTTCACAGAGCCTGAAGCTGGGAAATTGTCATGTGTTTTTCTCTCTGATCCCCAGAGGCAACTTAAAATGATGTACTGCTGTTACCATAACTAAGATTCAGTGAAGGCAACAAAAATAACTGTCGCTTCTAGTGTAACCAGATATCAGAAGCAAATGGTATATTTTCCTAATTACATTGGAACTTAAGTGTAATCGTCACCAAAATATTGTATGCCCATTGCTTAAGTTCCAATGTACTTAGGAAAATATATCATTTATTTCTGATATCTGGTTAATATATTTAAATGATTGTACCAAATATGCATATTTTCCTCAATGAAGACTCCTTCATGATGACAAAAATAGAAAATTCTTAGTATTAAACATTATTATCATTTTATGTCATAAAATATGTATTTTGTCCTTCAATTAATGCTTAGAATAATAATATTCTGCTACTAAATACATATGAAAATATTTAACCAGGGATATAATGCACTTTGCTATTTTACATAGTAGCTTCATATTTGCATATATTTTGCTTGTTCAAGAAAAGTGAAACAAACCACCAAGAAATGATGGGGTTTGTTGATTCATTCAGAATAAGAAAGAAACCTACATAATCTCTAAAAGAAACCTACATAATATTGATATATTCAATTAGATAATAATTTGGTTTTGATTATCCAAATAAATTCCTGCTTTTGTCTGTTAGATGTAGAGCTTATCTCAACATTTTTTCTTTCACGTTTTCCATAAATAGACAGTTTTTGTTCTTTTTATAACTTTATGTTTTAACTCTATTACTGTTTATGTGGGGAAAAATATTTTTACTATCCCTATGTATTATATTCAGATATATATTGATTGTTAAATTGTGACATTTTATTGGAGTAAATTGCAGTCTTAAAGTGTTGAATTGATACATATAAATATTAATAATTGCTAATTTAATTTTTCAAAGTGAATAGTTATCTTAATATTTATGTTCATATATTCAGCACTTTAAAACTATAATTTACTTTATTTTGTATATATGTACATATACATATACACACATGAATATATAAGATGGGTTTTATTTCTGTGATAGTTTTATTAAATAGGAAATTCTAATTATATTTTTGAAATTAAGGATGAAGTTCAAACTTTGCAACTATTTTTGCATGTTTCTACATTTTCCATAGTCCTGGTTCTATAATTTCAATCTAATTTTTTACACAACTTTATAATATCTTTGCTTACCTTTTCAATCCATTAAAATAATGTTGCAAAAGCAGCAGTGAACTCTTAAAGGGCATTTAGGACTTCTCCACCCCCATCTCCTAGACTGTTCCACTTTCCAAAGCCTTTCTTCACTAACATAGTATTGCATAACTTTGGAATCGGGAAAACATAAAACATTTCAAAAATTCTTGTAACATTTCATTTTCCTTTTGCTGTACTTTGCCACTTTTCCAAAGTAAACACCTGCTTGGCCATTCAAATTTTTCCTTATGGTACAAGAAAGTTCTTCATAATTATTTTTAAAAAAGAAAAAAAGGAAGAACTATGTTCTTTTCAGTGAAACTGCTGGAGAAAAATAAAGATGAATCAAAAACATTTGCTTGAAGATGCCTGTTTGAATAGAGAATGAGTAAGCAAATCAAATGAATGACAGAATTCACCGTGACTCCCAAATCATTCTTTTTGACTAAATCAAATCATTTCGACTAAGGCAGTTCATATTCTTTTTTTTTCTTCTAATAAACTACTTTCTAAAAATCTCCAATTATGATTAGATTACTTAAACCATAGCAATTTCCTCAACATATTGATGAAAATGACAGTGTAATTTACTTTGTTATACAATCTTGAACTTGGATTGCCTTACATTTAGTAGCCAGAAATAAATGAGCCACTATATTAGCTATAAATCCTTATTTTACATCTGAGGGTAAATCTAATACTCTTTTCATCATCTCTTTCTCCATCTCCCTGGTATTCTTTTCATCCTCTCTTTCTCCTCTCCCCGCTTATCTAGTCAGCCATCAAATTCTACTGATACAGTCCCTGTAACTATATATATATATATATCCTTTACCTCCATAAAACTGTATGTGATATTTGTAGGTGAACATAAAATTTACAGAGTGTGCCCTGATATATTGTCTCATTTCATGCTACTTTAGCAATATAGTTAGAGAGGTAATCTTATTTATTACAATAGATAGGTTAAGTAATTTGATCAGACTGACAAACAGATGTTAATCACAGGTCTTCAAATTCCAGCTAAAGATTTTTGGTTTTGTTTTTAATTCTTCAAGTTCCTAAACATTGTCATTGAACATGTTTACCTCTGATAAATCAGTCTTATTAAAAACTTACTTATATTATGCCACCAAATAAGTGGCTAACATCCTTCAGTAAGGACTCAGAGAACTTAGTTTAAAATTAGGATTCCCCAAATATTATTTTTTTAATAATCTGACCCAAACTTGCTTTAGTAAATTTATTCTCTCACCACCAATCTACACAAACCAAGTATTTTATAGTTAGTAGTTCTTACTTTCCGTTCACCTGTTAATTGAAAGTCATACCCTACCACTTTTATGACATAATTTATCATTATAATTACTATTTGTACAGTAGATCTTGCATTTTATCTCTCCAGATATCTGACAATCTTAATAATCTTAGAATTTGCAGTATGCCAGTCTGAAAAATATCACATGGTGGAAACTCAGAAAAAATGTATTGATTAATAATCAGTTTTATAAATTCAAAACTATGACTCAAGATATTTTGAACTTTGATATCATCAACGATTATTACTGTGTAAGAAAACTATGATCCATGAGTCCATTCATTAGCAGACTACATTTTAACCTTCTCTGACAATCTCCAGATTTCTGAACTGATTTCATTTTATCTCTTCCAGAATAAAAATGCCTTGTTTTCTCCTGGGTCTCGCTGTTCAAGTTTTGTGGCTCTTTGCAAGTGTATTGAGAATTTAGAATCTGGAATTTTAGAGCAAACTACAAGTACACATCAGTTCATTTTTTAAATTAAATTAAACTAAACTAAATTAAATTAAATTCTTATTGTCTGAAACTCCATCTATTCCTCTGAGTAGAGAATTAGGTATTTATAGCATGCTCATTAATACATCCAGCGATTTATACTTTTGCATTAAAACATAGATTTCAAAATATAAAAATTTTAAAAGAGGGATAGGCAAAGCAGAACTGAGCACAATGGAATTGATGTAATTTTATAAAGTATTTTAAGGTATAATTTATTATGTTTTATATTTTGACCACTTTAAGAAACATAATACAGGTTGGATGTGGTGGTTCATACCTGTAACCCCAGCAATTTGGGAAAATGAGGCAGGACGATAGCTTAAGCCCAAGAGTTCAAGACCAACATGGGAAACATAGCGAGAACTCATTTCTCCAAATAATCAGAAAAAATTAACCAGATGTGGTGGCACATTTGTAGTGTCAGCTACTCAGAAGGCTGATGCAGAGGATCGGTGACAGAGTAAGACCTTGACTGCAAAAAAAAAAAAGAAAGAAAAAGAAAGAAAAAGAAAGAAAGAAACATAACTACTATTTAAAAAATTTCAGCCATTTTGATTATATTGATACGAAACCAAGAAAGCTAAGAACAGTAAATATGTTAAAAGATCAACTGAGTGAAAGCCATTATAGTACATTATATCAAGAAATAAAAACATTTATTGTTGAAAATGCTACATAACCAAGCACTTAGCACATCACAACTCTCTTTGTAAGGTAGATATCTAAATAATAAGAATTTATAACATAAATATGCCATTGAAGTTTTTTTTTAAAAAAATAATGTTGTCAAATAATACAGATTATGACCTCTTAATCTCATTCTAAAATAAACTAAAAATAGATAGTATAGCATACATATCACTTTGGGTTGCCATTCAATAAATAATGTAAAATGCTTATTCGTGCAAAGCATTATGCTTGGCACGGGAATTATAACAAAGAATAAGGCAGCCTCTAGCTTCAATAAGCTCACCATGTATTTGAGTAAATCAATGTAAACCTCTGGTGTACAGGCATGAAACAAATTTGAAGAATAATATACCAGAGCCATTTTTCTTGAAAAGGAGCATTTGATTACTATTGAAACATTTGCATATTTTTCATAATTTTGTCAAAATGATCAGTGAATATATAAAGACCGAAAAAAATAAAATATGTGATGATTGCGGTCTTAAAATATCTACTATATGAACTAACTGGGTAAGTATGTTTTGATCAAACCATTCGATTTTAAAATTGTATTTATTAAGTTCTTCTTTCCTTGAGCCAAGCAAGAATCAATATGGCTTACAAAATCATAAACACTTAGATATAGCTTTTTTAAAGATGAAAAATGTAAAGGTTAACTGAAGTCATTAACTGATTTGTAAATTATAGGAATCAAGAGAGATTCAAAAGAAGCACATGTTATCTGATACTGTAAAATATATATCCTTTGGAATGAAAAACAAACTGGATATGAGCTTACTGACTACTGGAGCAAATACTGAAAATGAAATATGTTGACAATATCAATCAGGTAATACTGATCAGCATTTCAGGAAGAGATTGCTATTTCTAATACTGACTTGTTAGATAAACTTCCTCTGTAAGTCTTCATAACCACTCCCCCTGTTTTCTATATCTACCTATCTATTATTGATCAATCTATCTATCATCTATCTATCTATCTATCTACCTATCTATCTATCTATCATCTATCTGGAAATATCTTGAATAATAACAATAACATGGATTTAGTTATTTACTTTTATATTAGTGGCCCTGTGTGAGAAATAAAGTGACTAAGATTAAAGTAAAATGTGTTTAAAATGTTTCAGGTTTGGAGAAGATGGACAAAATAACCCATTCAATATTATAATCCTATGATGGGTCAATTAGATTCTGCAATTAGAATTTAAAAAGTATGGGAATGTGTGTATTACATATCCTTCAGTGTGTCCTCTATTAGCAGTACATATCAGTCATGACCTTATATTACGATTTGGGCAGCTTGAGGTTACAGTCCCTGGGAAGAGCCTAGCATACACTTACACAGTGTGGCTTCTCATAGAAAAACCAACTGGGGAATATCCTTATATATGAAAAATTATATATGAACATTTTGCAATTTAGAAGTCTAATATGTTCAACTAGAAAAGATTGTTGTATAATAATTTGAGGGTTAAAAATTGTGTGTGTGTGTGTTTGTGTGTGTAGTAGATTTATCAATTTCAATGGGATCTGGTGGAAATTTTTATACTCTTTTCTGCTGAACATTATTCAATTCATGTGACTACTTTAACAATGTATATCTAAAAACCAGAATAACATACAATTTTAATGGCAATTTAATGGATGTTAGCATAAGGTTGTCCTTATTCCAAGAAATTTTGAATATCCCCAAAAGTCCGTCATCTCTGCAAAGTAGATAACTCGCTTCTTATTATATCTTGGTTTCCTAATTTATTTTCTTCTGCAAGTTTCCAGTTTTGATTATTTTAATAAGCTCAAGTTATTGCATTTAGTAATTTACATATCAAATGCACACACACATTTTCAAAAAATCTCTTTTCTAACAAATAGAATATTAACGTACACTATAGTCTGAATGTCTGTGTCCCACATCTGTGTACTCCTTCACAGCACATATATTGAAATCTAATTCCCTATGTGGTGATATTAGAAAGCTAGGCTTAGGGAGGTGATCAGATCATGAGGGAAAATACTCATGAAAAAGTGAGTGTGTCATTAAATTTTACAAAAGAGTGCCCAGAGTGCTCCTTCTTTTTTTTTTTGGCCATGTGAAGACATAGCCAGGGAAAAGACCACCTTCTCTGAACCAGGAAATGGGCCTCACCAGACACTGAATTTGACATAGATTTGATTTTGGACTTCGCAGTTTCCAGAACTTTGAGAAAAATATTTCTGTTGTTTTTAAGCCACCCAGTCTATAATATCTTGTTATGGAAACCCAAATGGACTATGACAATATATTAATGTTCTATCATTATATTAATCATAAATATGTGTGGCAGTTTTTAAAAAAATTTTAAGCTTAGATGCCATTTTTATATTGACAAATTATAGATAAATATGTTTATAGAGTACAAAGTGGTATAATAATTTTTATGACATATAGAATGATTAAATAAACTAACATATTTCTCACTTTAACAATTTTGTGATTAGATCATTTGAAATTTACTCTTTTAACAAAATTTAAACATATTTAATTTTTAGCTATACTCAATAGGCTGTGCATTTATCGCACAGTAAAAAAATAAGAACTCAAACTTTGAATGTGAATATGAACTTCACTTATCATAAAACAGATATTCTTATGACATTAATGGATTTTGGGTAAAACATCTCACTAACAAAAACGTTCCTGATTTCCAGGTGTGCCCTAATTACAAATATGGTACATTTATGGCAAATCATTGATTTAAAACTGCCACAAAGGTGATTATCACTGGCAATTTGGATAATTTTTTCAGAAGTGAATAATGCTTCTTTGACTATGTGGTAATCATAAATAATTGTAGTTACCAAATAAACGGTCAGAAAAATATCACATTAATAAATGAGTAAATAAAGAGTAAATAACTTCTTTATAATAGAATAGTCTTAATCATAAACGTAAGAAGAGTATTAAGTGAATGCCTTTTGAAGAGAGTAATAAAGATACAAAGAGCAATATGTAGTTTTTAATTAAGTATATTTTACCTGAATATTTTTAAGGTTCTTAGCTCCCCTTTTTAAAGCTTCTCTGTTCTTTTCTCTTTCCTAGTGTTTGTTGTAAACCTGTGTACTACTATGTGTGTTTTTCCAAGTGAAGGTGGCTCTGGGCTTGTAAGAGATCTTGGTGGAGAGCAAGAAAACTTATCTCTCTTCAACTCGTTTGCTCTGTTGACTATAGCAGTTAATCCAAGTGCTCTAGACCATGGCTTTCTCCACTATAAAAGTAGAGATTTGTACTATATAATTTATGTGATAATTTCTGTCTTTACAATTCCTGATAATTTATACATTTGCATTTGGTTCTTTGAGTAGTAGAAAGTCATTTAGACACTCTTGAGGAAAGCACTTTTTTTTCTCTGAAATGTATTTTATTTTATTTTATTTCTTTTTTATTATAAGGCTGTGGAGTACACATCAGGATTAGGTACACATGTGCAGGTAAAGTTTGGGTCTCCAACTGGTCCTCACTTTGCCTGGTGTAGAATCAGGTACTCTTTGTGTTGTTACATGCTTCCCCTTCCTCCCTCCCCTGGCAGTGTCCATCGACTGCTGATCACTCCCTTGTGCTATTGTGATTAAATTTCAGGTCCCACTTATGTGTGAGAACACATGGTATTCAGTTATTTGTTTCTATGATAGATTGCTAAGAATGATTGTCTCCAATTCCATCCAAGTTGCTGAGAAGTCCATGATTTTGTCCTTCTTTTCAGGTGCGTGATTTTCTTTATCCATTCTACCTTCAATGGATAGAAGAATTGGTTCCATGTTTTTGCTATTGTGAATAGTGTGGCAATAAACATGCGTGTGCATGTGTCTTTTTGTAGAATGATTTTTGTTTCACTGGGTGTATAACCAGGAGTGAGGTGCTAGATCATCTGGAAGGTAAATTTCTAGTTTCTTTAGATATCGCCACACTACTTCCCATAGAAGTGAACTAGTTTGCACTACCACCAACAGTGTAGAAGCATCCTCTTTTCTCCACATCCACACCAGCACCTATTGTTTTTTGATTTAATGGTGGCCATCCTTACTGGGGTAGGATGGTACTTTTGTTGTTACTGTTATCCTAATTCTCTCAAACACTCAAACGTTGAATCATTAGTTGGTAAGTTTGATTAGGTTTAGAAATATAACATTTTCTCTTCTCTTTTTATAATTTTCAAAAATTTTCAGTTCTTCTAATATGTCTGAGAATCGTAACATGCATTTGTTACCATTTTAGTATTACAGCAGAAAACTATCTACCATATTTTGACTGCTAATTTGTCTTTAAAGCTCTGTGAAGGTACCTGTAAACCTAAGGTCTAATTCCTACAGCTTCCCTGAAAGAGTGCTATTTATTTACACTTCAGAAATTAAGAAACCAAGACTGGAAAGAAGTTAAAATCTTGCCTAGAGCTAGATATCATTAAGTTGCAAAAACCAATTTAAACTTAGGCCTGCCTAATTCAAAAGTTATTTTTCTTTCTACTGCATCACACTGAATTTAAGAGTCACTATTAAAAAATTGAATGCATAAATAGTCTTAAGGCATTTGTTAAATAAAAAAATTTGAAGGCAAATAATTTACATTTTATCAAATAGAGCCAGTTACTTGAGTTTTTGGAGTCACAGGCTAATTGTAAATGTGTCTTCCTTCCAGGCCAAACCCAGTTATAAGGTATTTGAGAGCAGGAACGAGAGTGATGAGGGCGTTGTTTTTCATTCTCAATACTGAGCCTGTTAATTTTCACTGCGCTCAGTAACTAGTTTAATTACATTGTAATAAAGGATATGCTAATTCTTTTTGTGTTTTAGACATTTGTGTCCTAAAAGATAGCTATTTAAGTAATTTATAAATAAATCTTGACTAATGAAGGTTTTGTTATGACCAATTGTCAGTGGAAAAAAAAAATGAATTGAGTTTAAAGAATGTAACACCAAAAATCACCTGTGCAAATCAATGGACAAAATTTGGGGACCCACTGGGTGTCATTTTCCACATGTGTTATGTGACATTGTGGAAAAAAATGACTTTAAAGCTATGTTCTCTATTTAAATTTACGTACTTTTTAACCATCAATAAAATAACCAGTGGCAATCTTGCAACAAATACAACAAAATACTTTATTGAATTTGTTATAACAAATGGGTCAGAAATGAAAAGATAATTTCTAATGGCTGAAAATTCTTACACCGAGTGATCCCCAAATTTTGATTTTTAATTTATGAAGCTTATTATGAACCATGTGGCAAAAAGGGAGTCTTATTTAGCACTTAATGCAAAAAGCAGTATAAGAATTGTATGTCAATAAAGGTGATCTTTAAAAAGAAAATTTTTTTTAGAAAAATAAAATAAATTCAAAGGTATGCCAATAGAATGTTTCTTTTAAAAGAGTGTCCTCCTAAAGAAGAACTAATAGAAAATATAAATTCATTAAATTCATAACATTAAGATAATTTCCAGAAAGTGGTCAAATAAGTAAATTAATTAAAATTCTTAGTGAAGCATTTTAATTAAAAATGATATAAAGAGTAAATCTAACTCCATATACTATTTTTTCCAAAAAGTGACATTAAGTTACTGATTACTTTTCTATAAGTGACAACTTTTTTCTCCATTTTAACTAAAAAAATAAAGAAATGAAAACTTTTTAAGTAAAAAAGGAATTCTTAAAAATAAAACCAAGTAGAGATTGGTAACGTGTTATTTTGCAAACTAACACAGAAGAAAGTGATTTGGTAGGAGAAGGGAAATATCACATTAATGCTGTTCTTTTATTTATTCATTTGATTAAAAATATTAGAGTATTCACTATTTGGCAACTCCTTTATTAATATCTGGAGATACATTGTGTTGAAGATTTACTTGAGTTTTTGGAGTAGCAGGCTAGTTGTAAATGGTCTTCCTTCCAGACCACACTCAGTTATAAGAAATTTGAGAGCAGGAACAAGGGTGATGAGGAGTCATCTTAATTTGTCCTCTGTGTATGTGACACAAAATCCCTGATAATAATGCTCTCAAGATAAAGCACTATAGTAGTGGAGCTTGTGGATAGCTCTGCTTTCTTCACTGCAATTGTAAAGAAGGTTACTAACAGAGAGTTGGGATACGCGCAGAAACATAAAAAGTGAAAGGTAAATGGAGACGGGAAGTACAATTTCGTTTCTGAGGACCATCAAGGTCCCATCTCAAATAAATGTTCTTGATTTTAAAATTAGACCTATATAGCGGTCGTATGACTTAATTTGTACAGAATTGGGGGTTTAGCCAAGTAAAGTGCAAAAAATCAGAAGATATAAGAAACAAAATGATTTTAATGATTGATCATGAACTTTAAGTTGTGTCCCCTGGAAAAAAAATTGAGGCTGATAGCTACAAAGGGGTAATGTGATCCATAGTTGTAGTTTCTAGTGTGTTGAGTAACTGTCAGAGTTGGGGTACTGGAGGGAGAAAACCAGAATGACAGAAAGAGGTAGTCAGAGGGTTGAATGTAGGAAACTGAGATTTTGAGGAGGTGTGGGGAGGGAATGAAATTATCATAGAGAAAAAGTATAGACTATGACTAAGATAGTAGGTGGCAGAGGTGAGGCTGGGAAACAAGCTTATTGGATGACAAAAAGTAAAAGAAATAAGAATACAGGTAATTAAATGAACCTGCTTTACAGATTTTGAAATCATCAATATTTCAACAAAACTCTTTGCCTTACTTTAATTCCAAATGCTAAAAATCCAGCCTGACATTCTAATTTTTGGTGGTTTCAACTATTATATTAAAGTAGACATGTGACATTAATTGTGAAATATAATGCTACATGTACACTCACTTTTAAGCAATTACAAAACATGTTTTTACACAAACTATTGACCATATTTTGCTGTGTGTATTTAACATTTCCTTACATTGGATTAGATCAAATTGATTTTCAAGTAAAACACTTCTTTGTTTCTTCTAATATATCTTAATTAATATCCTAGCCCTATAAAACAATAATGTCTAGTAGCAATATAATGTGATTGCATGTACAGTTTTAAATTTCCTTAAGGTACATTTAAAGATACAAAAAGCAATAGAGATTTAATAATATATTCATTTAACCCAATATGACCAAAATATTCTTTCAACATGTAATCAATATAAAAATTATTAATGAGATACTTTACATTTTTTCTTTGATATCCTTTGCATATTTTACATTTATAGCACATCTTAACTTGGACTAGCCCCACTTCAACTGTTCAATATCCACATGTGACTATTGGCTGTAGTATTGAATAGTACAAGTCTAAAGTAATATTTGATATTATTTTATCAACACAGGTCTAAAGCCATGCTTTATATTACTTTATCAAATGAGTTTGATATTATTTGGTATATATATAAAACATTATGCCATCATACAGGTTTTTTTATGGTTTTAGCTGATATTAGAAGGTTTTATTATTTAAAGAAAATAAAAGAAATAGAGAAAGAAGATCTTGTAGTGTAAACTGTACCAAGATTAATGAAAAGAACAGATTTATTTACAGCTAGACTTGGTTCATTTTTATAATACTTTAATTATATCAATATTTTATCCCACTAAAACCAGTTTTATTCTAGCCTTTTGGATTTTTACTGATTGAAAAATATAATGACTTTGTTTCTCTGCATCTTTTCACTTATGGCATTCATTTCTTGATTCTTTGACTCAATAGAAAACACAAAATATTTTGAAGAGTATTCAGTAGAAAATAACTTTTTCCATAAAAAATAAGTCAACTAGATATGTTTTATTTTAGTAATGGAATGCACATTTTCTATTTAAAAGTCATTTCTTGATTTAAAATTATTAAATGTTAATTCAGTGTGATTATTCTGGGGACACACTGGTATTATACATTTTAATTTGGTTTTGTGTTGAATAATCATTCAGCTTTTGACTCTGTATTTTAGTCTTAAAGAGTCATATAAATAAATGGTGAAAGACACTTTCGTTCAGTTAAGTCACACTATCCTATTCAAATTGCATATGATAATTGTATTTTTCCAGTATACTTATTTTCAGTGTCCCAGATGCATTTCTCGAGGCAAGTTATTCATGAAATAGCCTCTTTAAGTTTAACTGCTATTTTTACTATTTGAATATTTTTCAAGTCTTTTCTTGTTGCAGCCACAAAATTACTGTCTTTCTCCTTAAATTCTACTCTTCCAAATTTAGATATCTATGGAAGTATGCTGGAATTTTCAGTTTAGATAACATTATTTAATTAAAGCCTTTGTATGACTCTAATATTTTCTTGTTAGCTTAAATATGAGTCATTAGCAACTAATCACCCTTGAGTGCCAGCATTTTCCTTCATCATTCTGGTTTCTGTGAAAGGACTTTGGATTTGGGATGAGGGAGGGAAGCTACTCACATAACAACCTCCCTCCTCATTAAGTCACTGTTTCCCAGATAGAGGAACTTATCTCTGGGTTATGGAGATGGAGCAGGATGGGTGTATATTTATTAACAAGGCATGTACAACAAAAGTCTCAGCCTGAAATTTTCTCAGAACAAATTCTCCTTCCTTTAGCTTTGCTTTCTTTTTCTAAACCTATGAAAGGTTTAGAGCACGTAAATATTAAACTTTTTTCAGATATTCAATATTAATATGTAATATGCAGATGGTAACCAAATTCACCTGTCAGAAGAATGAAGACTGAGGGTAAGATCCATCAGTAAGATTTGGGATCTGAAGATGCAAATAGAAAAAAAACAAAACAAAACAGAAAAAGAGAAAAATGAGCCAGGCACAGTGGCTCATGCTTCTAATCCCAGCACTTTGGGAGACTGAAGTGAGAGGATTTTCTAAGTCCAGAGGTCTGAAAGCAGCCTGGGCAAATTGGCAGACCTCTTTTTTACAATAAATCAATAAATTAGACGGACATGGTGGTGCAGGCCTGTAGTTCTCAGCTACTTGGCAGGTTGAGAGGGAAGGATCACCTGAGCCCAACAGGTGGAGGCTACAGGTGACCACGAGCTATCCCTGCACTGCACTGTTGCCTGAGCAACAGAGTGAGACTCCAACTCAATAAATAAATAAATTAACTAAATTAAAGAAAAATAAAAGCCATCTTCTTTGGATCTTTCTGGTTACTGCATGGCATTTCTTTAACACCTTTTCCTTGATATCTTTTCACCAAAGCCTTGAAACCTTTATGTACAAACACTACTCTACAAAATTGTTTAAAACATACCACTTCCACAGCTCCCGCTAAAAATGAGCGACTGCTCATCCTGTTCACCGAAGTAAAAAATTACTTTTCCTGCATTTTTTCCCCACATTTCAGAATGCTCTACATGGGAGAAAGAAAACATAAACTTTCAAATAATAATTCATAAGACCTTGAAGATCATAGGTACTCAAGAAATATTTCACATTATTTGTGTGAAACTACCATGAGCCTCAGTATCCCTAACCATTCTGTTGATCATATTTAGCGTAGATAACAAGGTCAAGTTTCTATCTGAGACTTTTCACTAAAAAAATGATCAAGTTGGTTAAGTTTGTGTTTGGCTTCTTCCTGTGTTTGTTCTCATGGTCTTTCTTAAATCCTGACACAGTCTTTCTTCTAAAACTTCGTTTTCTGGTGCAACCTTGAAGTTCAACACCTGTTCCTTTCAAACAAAAATAAAAGTAAATGTAGACAATCTCACAAGTCCTTGTTTTTGTTAGAAAAAAATATGCCTGTGTAAATTAATTCACACCAAAATTGTATAAACAGAAAGTTGAATTAATCTAAAACACGTTTTTATTGTGATACTAGTTAAATAAACTATAATATTTCTGAGAGTATAATTTTAGAAAATGTGTTTGTTGACATATTTAAATCTCTCAAATTGTATCAAACACTCTTGTTATAGCATCAGATATGTTCATAGATTCTATGTGTCTCTGATAACCCAATGAAACAATTTTTAAAAGCTGGAATTTGTTTATGTTAAAACATAATTTTAAAAGTAATAAGTTATCTTATCAAGTCTAGCATATATTAGAAGCTACATTTATAAATACAAAGTTTAAGTAAATCAAATCAATTTTAATTTAATAAGAAACTATGCTGAAAACACAGAAAATGATATCTTGGCACTTAATAGCCCTATTAGCAAAATAATAATCCCACATAGTAGATATTTTCATGCATAAAATAAAATTATTATCTTAAACCATGGGTGAAAAACATAGCCATCAAAGGCTCAAAACTAACATTTATTAGAACAGGATTATCTTTTACTTCAAATTTGAATATTATTGGAAGACTTGGGCACTATAGTTAGCTACAGTTTTCTAGAATTCTATTCATTTGTAACAAAAACTTCATTTCACTGAATCTGCCTGGCCTTTGAAAACTTAGTATGTATTTGGCCTGCCTTAAGACTGGGGAGAATCACTCCCTCGGTAAAACTGTTTGGACAGAGGCAGGGAGTCGATCCTTCTATCTTCAGCATCAACAATAGAGCTACCTACACTGAAGCCAACCAGCAATCGAACATTCATGTTTAAAATATATAATCTCAAAATACAGCATGGAATAGGGACATTGGAGGTGACATGGAGTTCATGCGTGTGTTATCATATTGCATTGTAGGCCTCGATGTTCTCCCTGTTTGGTTAAATGAATTATGCCTACACAGTTACTTATCCAGTAACATTGTCAAAGAAAATCAATGCCAGACATTAATGCAATCAATAAAGACAGATCTAACATAGTAATACTATTGTGGTAGGGAAAAGAGTCCAGTGAGAATTGAGCTCAGATTCCTGAAAACAAAGGCAGGAGACTTTTTAAAGTCTATGGTGTGCTAAGGGAAAGGCACTGAATGGTGTGAAGGAGGTGGAGCTACATGAGCGGGCCACCTGGATTTATTCAGGGATGCTTATGTGGAGGAGAATCAAACTTGTCATCTTGACAAGTTGAAGTAATGTGTCCATAGATATCAGACTCTTATCTTTTCACCAGGAGTAGAAACTAGTTCCAAAAATATCAACATTTCAAGGAGATGATTCTCCTGTCTTTGAGGAAAAATTTGGGTGCTAGATTCACATCTGAAAAGAAAGCTAAAAGTTTGATAATAGCAAGATTTCTAAAGTACCTGCTTTAATAAGGACTTTAGGGCCCCATCTGCCTATCACTAGGCATTGACTGGAACAAAGGGTACATTTTCCTGGCAGCATTGAACTTTCTTAAGTGTTTTAAGGAAGGCTAAGTCCATTCTAGAAACAAACCATAAACTGCTAGAAGCTGTGCCGGAGTTTCGCCAACTAGCAACTAGGTTTTATTTTAGCAACCAGGACGGGCTTGACATATGTTGAGAGTTTTGCAGTTCTACATATTATTAGCCTTTGTTAGATTATTTTTTTCCATTACATTTTAATTGATATATTTCAATTTTAGTTATGAATCACGACTACAAAACTCAGAGTAAATGTGGCAGTATATTAAACATAAGGTAATTTTTAAAATTATGCTCACAACAAAATCTAGTTATTCTACACAAAGTATTTTTTTCTGACTTATTTCCTTTTAAATTTGGTTAAACACTGCACTATTATTTTTTATTAAAAAATTGAAAGTTTATATGTGTGTCTTGCAACTGTGTATCTGTTTGCCCTGATGAAAAAAATGGCCTCCTTATGGTGTAGGGACTGAGAAGTGAGCAAGAATAGTCCTGGATTCTAGCCTTGGCATCAGCACTAACACACTGTGAAAACTGGAGAAATATTCTTAACATGTATGCCTCTGCTCTCTGATTCAATAGGTGAGAGGAGTTTGAGTAAATAATTTCTAAAAAACATTTTTGTCCTGTAAAATTCTGAATTTTTGAGTCTAATTTAGTGACTTTATTAATTCTATCTGTATCAATGAAGTACAACAAAAGCATGCCTACTGGAAAATTCAGCATTTTTCTAAACTTTAAGATGTAAGTGAAAGATGGCATTATGAAGATGGCTTCTGTAAGAAGTTGGGTGTAAAGGGGTATTTCCTAGTTCAGGATATTTGATATCAATTATAAGGATACACTAAATGTATTCAATTATTTGGAACATTTTATTCTGTACTTCTAATACATGACATAATTTATTTTCAAGCCATGTGTTCACAATTAGGCCACATTGCTTATTCATCTGTTCAGTTAGTTACTCAGTTGTTTATTTAGTCAATTTTTTTATTCAACAGTTTCCTAGACTTTGTGATTGGTTCCACAATATTTACCTGAATACAGATATAGAACTTTGCAACAATAGTATCAGTTCCAATAGTTATTCAAGCACATAGATGAAAAAGTATTTAGGACTTAAAATTTGGAAAATCACTGAATTAAATTCACTTTGCACTAGCCATTTTTTTAAGTTACTCAAATAAGAAAGTTATCTTAATGCTGTAATCGTCAGAATTTGTCTCATCTAGCAATTTTAACTATAATTATACATTAGCAACCTTTTACTGGCATATATTTTTCCTTATTAAAAAGACATACATGTTTATTGCAAAATATTAAGAAAATATAGAAAACATAATGAGAATGTTTTTAATGAAAATATTAATAAAAAGAGATGTGATATTAAACTTTCAACTCTTTATATTATTTTCATTTTTAAAGTAATGCTTCCAACTAAAAGACACAATCTGCAGAACACTAGCATATATTATTAGTTCAAGAACTTAAACTAGAGCCATCCTAGTAAGCAACATTAAAAAGAACAACCGGGCCTGGAAGGTGCCCATTGCATGTGTCAATCCCATCTAAAATTCGCAGATTTTTTTCACAGCTGTAACAATTTTGTTTTTACTTACACGAATTTCGATGTCTATCATTTTTCTGACACGTCCACATTCACAATTAAGCTCAGCAAGTTGCAATTTTCTCTCCTGACTTTTACAATCATCTTGGCCCTGTCTATACAGTTTTGATATAACCTGTCAATTACTACTTAGCTTTACTTGAATCAGCATTGCTTCCTTCCTTATAAACCGAGACACCTATTGTATAATTCTCAGACCTGGATCATAGACAAAAGGCTTCACAAATGCTGTGTTTTTTAAGGATCTGAAGACAAATCTCTAAGTCTTCTAAAGAGAAGAATGAGGTCATAAGACAAAGACAACAAACACCTTTTTATTCACTAGGACAAGGTGTAATCTTACTAGCAAATGAATTCAAGGAGCTTTAGATAATTGTGTAAAGTGGAAAATACCAGGTCCGCCCTCAAATCTTTTTAACAAAACTATGGAGATAATGAAGGAAGGGTAAACTATCTGTTAGCTGTACATACAGTTTAAACAGATTTAAAATTATAAGAACAAGTCACATATCCTGTCTTGTTAATATATTTAAATATTAGCTTTTTTTTTTTAGTCTAGATATTCTTTGAGGTGTCTGAGCCTTGGAGAGAGGAAATAAATCATGATATGTGTTATATGAGGAGATAAAATGCTGAAGATATACTCACAAATTTTAAAAAAGCACTGAAATTAATAAGAAAATACATAGTCCAATTTATGTATTTTGTCTTAGAACGATTAGTACTTCATAGTGATTCAAAACAAATGACAGTCTAAATATTATTCAATCACTTTTGTAATATTTATTCTCTGATGAAAGAAATCTTAAACAATCCTCTTATAATATTTAATGTGTGTTGTATTATAATATTGATCCAGTATTTTGAATACTTTTATTAGGATTGACAGTGTGAATGCAGATTCCATTTACTTAAAGATGCTATACAGACCATGACCATCAAAAACTAAGACCATATTCCACTCTGGTTGCAGCTTCTAAGGCGACTGACTTTGCTTCATGGGGCATCAGTGGAATAGGGATTCAATATTGTCTAGAGGAAATGGGAATGAGTTCTGCCACTTGTCCTCCTTACTTGAGAAACAACAATATTTACATCACATGATAACGACTATAAAAATTGTAACTGAACATTTTAAAGCTTGTGAAAAATTCTTGACACACAGTAAGCATTCAATAGACTGTGGATGTTTTACTGAGAGAGTTTTTCTAGATTGTAAATGTTCTAAATTTTTTTTTCCCTCAGGAACTGAAAATAAATAAATAAACCCCTCCCACCAGAACAGGTTTAAGGACACAGAATGCATACAAAGAAACCATTCTCTGTGTATTTTGGAGCAGTGTTGGAGACTTGGCAACGTGTATTGAAGTAAATCAGAACTCTGCTAGTTAAATACGATTCAGAAGATAGTTAAAAAAGAAGCCAAGAAAGCAATGTCATTTATAGTAGCTGCAAAACAAAACAAAACAAAAAAGAAAACAAAACAAAAGATACATTTAATCAAGGAAGTGAAAGATCTCGACAATGAAATCTATAAAAAGCTGAATAAAGAAATTGAAGAGAACAGACCAAAAATAAATAAATAAATAAATAAGAAGACATGTTTCTAGATTGGGAGATTTAATATTGTTTAAATGTCTATTCTACCCAAAGTGAGCTATAGATTTGAATGCAGTTCCTATCAAAATATCAATGATATTCTTCACAGGAATAGAAAAAAAAAAATCTTAAGACGTGTATGGAGAAAAAAAAAAAACCCGGAGGTATCACAACAACTGACTTCAAAATATACAACAAAGCTATAACATTCAAAACAGTATGGTACTGACATAAAAACAAACACATAAACCAATGAGACAAAATATAATCCCACCCCAATTAGAATGGCCATTATCAATTAAAAAATGTTGGAGAGAATGTGGATAAAGGGAAACACATATAGTGTTGGTGGGAATGTATATTAGTACAGATGTTACGAAAAACTATATGAAAGTGCCTTAAAAAATTAAAATTATAACTACCATACAATCCAGCAATTCCACTATTGAGCACATATCTAAAGAAAAGAGGGAAATAAGTATGTCCAGAGACATCTGCACTCTCATGTTTATTGCAGCACTATTCACAATAGCCAAGATAAAGAAACAACCTAAATGCCCACCAATAAATAAATGTATATACACATGTATAAACATAATCACATTACACCCCATAAATATATACATTATGTGTTAATAACATTGAAATAAAATACATGTACTGAAACATTCAATGAAGATTCGCTACTTAAATTATGAGTTCTATGACATTACAATTTAAAAAGACAAAAATACCTTTTCCTCACAGTGACCACAAGTTGTGTAGGAAATACGTCTCCAAAAGCAGATGCTGCTCCACCCTGAAGACCCAATCTGGCTCAACTTGCACTCATTGGTCTGAGGTTTTTGTACTTCCACAATTATTTATCATTCTAATCATGGATTAAATGACATTGTTCTATTTATAGCGTTCTCTTTTTAGTGATAGTTTTTCCATTTTAAAATATAGCAGTTCTTTTTTTTTAAATTCTTGTTAGAATTAAGGACAAATTCTCTTTAGAATTTACTCAATAACACCAAGAATAATCTTTATATTTTATTTTTACATTGAAAACCATTTAGATTTGCTTTGACCTCAAGGAGTGAGTTCGTGTAAAATTAAAAGAAAACAGCAGCAGCGAGATGCACTTTTTTTCTTTCTTTTTTTTTTTTTTTTACATGAAACGGGTTTTAAAGGAAGGGCTAGTTCTTGTGTAAAGACTTCTGTGCTAGCAGCATGGTTTATTCCTTATTTTATTTTATTTTTTAGATTTTCTTTCTTTTTTTTTTTTTTTTGAGTTGGAGTCTCACTCTGTCACCCAGACTGTAGTGCAGTGGCTGCTCCCGGCCACCGCAGCCTCGACCTGCTGGGCTCCAGCGATCCTTCCGCCTCAGCCTTCCAAGTAGCTGGAACTA